>JAYESA010000006.1:235010486-235247986 GCA_036927795.1 Iris macrosiphon
CAAAGGAAAATACTGTAGCAATTCTTCTAGAAATGTTTTAATACTGTTCTTATAGAATTTTGTTCACAAAATTTATTTCAATTGAAACATACAATTTACTTCATTTTTAATCACTTAGTATTTTGAAAGCAATCTAGGACCAAAAGAAAAATAGTTTAGTAAAAAGGAAATTGCAAATAAAATCTTCAAATCTAAAGTTTCAAAGTAGAGACAAACTCGGGCACAAGCCGAAAGGGTCCTTCTGTCAACCGGGTGTAAACAACCCTAAGCGACACGGTACTTAAGAGTCTACGGACCACCGCTAGCTGGGAACCGGCCCCTACAGCTAACCTGATTTGATCAACACTTGAAAAACTAAAGATTTTAAGATTGAATTAGCAAATACCACCTAAACTATTATCTTAGACATTGTTATTAAATAAATTTATATTTTTCAGACTGAAATCATGACTGGAAAGGAGGAATCCTCTACTGCAAAACCTGCTAAGTTTGATGGTTCATACTTCAAGAGATGGCAGAGCCAAATGAAATTTTGGCTCACGACCTTAGGACTTATTTCAGCCATTGATGGGTCCACACCCATCATAAATGATTCTGATGATACCGAGTCTGACATAGGAGTGTCCACCTCCTCGAAACCAAAAACCCCTAAAGAGATAGACTTCCACTGTTTTCATAGAATTCTAAGCGCATTATCTGAATTCTTGTATGATATATTTTTTGAATACAAGAGCGCTAAAGAACTCTGGAAAGCCTTGGAAGATGAATACGGCTGTGATGATGCCGGAATAGAAAGGTTCAATTCTTCAACCTTTAATAGGTATTTCATGGTAGATAACAAGCCAATGAATGACCAGCTCCATGAATTTCAAGAATACCTTAGGCATATTCAAGCCAAAGGGACATCTTTCTCCAATGAACATAAAATAGCATGCCTAATAGATAAGCTACCTCCCTCTTGATCTGATATGGCTAAGGATCTTATCCATACACAAGGAGATCTTACCTACAATCAAGTCCTAAAGAAAATTAGAACCGAAGAACAAATTAGATTGAGGTCTAAGCCTAAGACTGAATCTAAAGTTAAGGTAAACCTTGTAGAAGGCCAAGAAAAACCCAAGTCTAATTTTCCTTATAAACCTAGAAAGAATTTCTTCAAGAAGAAGAAAAACTTTCAGCCTAACCACCAAAACCATCATCACCAAAACCAAAAACCTAGAAACTTCAGTCAGACTCAGGATTAGAAGATGTTTTGTTTTGTGTGTGGTAAAATAAACCATATGGCCACCAACTGCTACCATAGGAAGAAGGAAGCTGTCCAGACCTCCTACAAAGGAAAGGGCTCAGTTAGACCACAAGCGAACATGATTCACAAAGGTTCTTCGAGTTCCTTCAGGTCTGTAAGCTTTCAACCCCTTATTAACCTCCCTTACCATTCTGATGATTGGTGGTTGGATTCTGGAGCTAATGTTCACGTTTCGTTTGATCGCTCCTGTTTTTCAAACTATCAGGAATCAAGTGGAGGAGGTGTGACCCTAGGAGATGGCTCAACGGCACAAATTATTGGAAGAGGAAAAGTTAACCTGAAGATGACATCAGAAAAAAATCTTAACTCTTCATGATGTTCTTCATGTGCCGTCTGTCAGGAGAAACCTAGTTAGTGGATCCCTTCTTGTAGCGTCAGGATACAAAATTGTAATGGAGGCTAATAAAGTAGTTTTTTCTAAGCATGACTCTTTTATAGGGAAAGGCTTTGTAAAAGACGGTCTCTTCTTTTTAAGTACAATGAATAAAATGTCTGATTGTTCTCTCATTGTCTCTAATATAGAATCTTCAAATGTTTGGCATGGCAGACTAGGTCATGTGAACCTAGGTTCTATTAAAAGAATGATGACCTTAGATCTTATTCCCAAGACTCCAATAGATGACAAACACAAATGTGAAATCTGTGTTCAAGCCAAACACACTAGATTACCATTCAAATCTGTAGAAAGAAATTCTGACATTCTAGAACTTATCCATAGTGATGTATGTGACTCAAATAGGATTTTGACTAGAGGCGGTAGAAAATACTTTGTTACATTTATAGATGATTATTCAAAGTATTGTTATATCTACCTTCTCAAAACCAAAGATGAAGTTCTAGATAGATTTAAGGTCTACAAATCTGAAGCTGAGAATCAATTAGAAAGGAAGATTAAGATCCTTAGATCTGATCGTGGTGGAGAATATACCTCAAATGAAATGACTAACTTCTGTGAAGAACATGGAATAATTCATGAGGTAACTGCTCCATATTCACCTCAGTCTAACGGAGTTGCTGAACGCAAGAACCGCACTCTGTTAGATATGGTGAATGCCATGCTTCTCAGCTCTGGTGCTCCTGATAACTTGTGAGGAGAAGCCCTTTTAACTGCCTGTTACATTCTTAATAGGATTCCTAGTAAGACAAAAAATAAGACTCCCTATGAGCTGTGGAAAGGTAGAGCACCTAGGATTAATTACCTTAGAGTTTGGGGATGCCTTGCTAAAGTCGGAATTTCCGAACCTAAAAAGAGGAAGATTGGTCCCAAGACTGTAGACGCTGTTTTCATAGGATATGCCTTAGACAGCTATGCCAATAGATTTCTAATGACTCACTCAGAAGTAAATGAAATCTCTAACAATACCATTATAGAAGCAAGAGATGCAGTTTACTTTGAAAACATATTTCCCTTTAAGGATAGAAGTTCAATCTCTTCCTCCATACCCTCTACTAGTTCTCAAGTCCAAATACCTAGCTCTCAATCTGAACAAGACTTAGAACCAAGACGGAGTAAAAGGAATAGGATTGAGAAAAATTTAGGAGAATGATTCTTCACATTTTTTATAGAGGGTGATCCCTCAACTTATGAAGAAGCAATGTCGTCTCCTGATGCTCCCTTCTGGAAAGAAGCCATTAACAGTGAATACAACTCCATCATGGAGAATAACACTTGGTTTCTAACAGATCTACCTTTAGGGAATAAACCAATAGGTTGTAAGTGGATTTTCAAGAAGAAACTCAGAGCCGATGGTACTATAGAGAAATACAAAGCCAAATTAGTTGCTAAGGGTTTTACCCAGAAGAAAGGGTTATATTATTTTGATACCTACTCTCTTGTAGCTAGGATCACATCCATTAGAACTCTCTTGGCCTTAGCATCCATTCATGATATGCTAATCCATCAAATGGATGTAAAGACAGTATTTTTGAATGGAGACCTAGAGGAAGAACTTTATATGGACCAACCTGAAGGTTTCATTGCTAAAGGTCAAGAAAAGAAAGTCTGCAGACTAGTAAAATCCCTCTATGGCCTGAAACAAGCTCCCAAACAATGGCACAATAAATTTGACAAAGTAATTTGTGAATATAGTTTTTTTGTCAAATGAGTATGACAAATGCATATACTCTAAAGGTACATGTAAAAGTTGTGTCATTTTATGCTTGTATGTAGATGACATCCTTATCCTAGGTTCATCACTGGAATTGATAAATATTACAAAGAACTATTTATCTAGCCAGTTTAATATGAAAGACCTAGGAGAAGCCAACCTAATTTTAGGAATGCAAGTGACCAAAGGCAAAGAGGGTTATACTCTATCTTTAGCACATTCAATTGAAAAAATGCTAAAAAGATTTGAGTTATTTGATAAGAAACCTGTCCTTACTCCTTACGATAGCAGTATTGTACTGAAAAAGAATGAAGGACCACCTTTGGAACAACATAAATATTCACAGATGATAGGCTCCCTTATGTATGTAACAAACAGGACAAGACCTGATATTGCATTTGCTATTGGGAGACTAAGCAGATATACCAGTAACCCAAATCAGTCACATTGGACTGCCTTGGATAGGGTATTTAGATATCTCAAGGGCATCCTAGATTACAAACTTCATTTTACTAGGCACCCTGGTATCATAGAAGGTTATTCAGATGCAAACTGGGTAACCGACTCACATGATATAAAATCTACTACTGGATATGTTTTTACTCTAGGAGGAGCTGCAATATTCTGGGGCTCTTGCAAGCAAACTATCATAGCTAGGAGTACAATGGACTCCGAAATGATAGCTTTAGATACAACTTGCACAGAAGCTGAATGGCTTAAAAATCTCATTATGCATATACATGTTTCTCTTAGTCCTGTTCCTGCAATTTCTATAAATTGTGATAATAAATCTGTTATTGAACTACTAAAGCATGATTCTGTGAATGCTAAGATGAACAGGCACCTGCAGCTGCGCTTCAAGTCAATCAAAAGCCTACTAGGCAAATATTGGTTCTTGACTATATAAAGTCAGAAAAGAACCTTGCAGATCACTTGATGAAGGGTCTGTCTAGGACTTTGATCCTAGAATCATCGAGGGGGATGGGGTTAAGCCCATAAGTTAGTCACCAGCAGTGGCAACCGAGTCTGACTGGAGATCCCAAGAAGCCGGTTCAATGGGTAGAAACAAGCTGAACTTAGGTGACTTTATAGAACACTGACTCGAGATTAAAGTCTCATTAAAATAAAGCCCAAGTGGCTGTACATGTGTACAATGACTCCCCATCCCTATGGTGACAGTGTTCCTGTGTGATATGGTTAGGATGAGTTTAAACTCTTAATAGGTCCAAGCTGTAATGCTAGGTTGATTCATATCACCAACCATTAAGGACTTACCTATATGAGAGGTCGTGAAGGCCGCAACTATAGGACAGGGCGATCCCAGACAACTCTCATGAATGTGGAAAGTGCGCATGGCCATTTAAAAGCGCCACCCGATAGACCAAGGACCTCTAGCGTACTATGTGTGCTATTTTCTAAATCTGGTTCAAGAAGTCTGATTCAAGGCATAGTCCATCAAGCACTTCTTCAGATTAAGGCAATAGTCACTACGTGAGATTCAAGGTTGTAGTCCATCTCATCTATGCATAGTATTTTACTGCCCAGATGCTCTCTCTCTCTCTCTCTCTCTCTCTCTCTCTCTATTTACTTCACTCTTATCTCTGTTTTGAAACTTGACCTTTTGGGAGGGATTGTTGGTTTTGCTTTGTTTGCAAAAGCTCAACTTCCTTTTCCTATCTTTAGTCCCACATCGGATGGGGCAAAGCCCTCTTGTGTACATATATTACTTTCTCTTCTTTGCTCTATTAAGTTGTTGTGTGGGGAACCCCTTGGGCCACATGCGCGCGCCGCCGCCGCCGCCCGGCCCGGCTCGGCTCGGTTCGGTTCGGTTCGGCGCGCGTAACGGGTGCGGGTACGCGCCCACATCTGCGGGCGCCGAATGCCGATCCGATTTCCTCTTCGGGTTCGGGCTGGGACCCTAAAATTTTTTTTGCTCCTCTTCTTTCTTTCATTTATTTTTCTTAACGTTGGAATTAATTTCTGAACGTTACAATTGTTTTGAATGTTATAATTTTTTCATGTCCAGATTCATTCGTTTAATTCTCCTGTGTAACGGCTGAATTAATCGTAAATTAATTCTGACCGTTACACAAATGTTTTATATATACGTCTGTGTTCTTTGTAAATCGAATCAGAAAAATAATTCTTTACGAAATCTCTGTCAATATTTTGTTCGATCTTCGTCTTCATCTTCAAGCTCTGGGCAAAGCTAAGTCCTGGTCATTCTCTCCAATTCGTGTGCGGCAACGAGATACCGGTAGTGCGGGAATTTTACCACTAGGAGCTTCGGGTACGTCTGCACACAGATCCCGAATAAACTCTTAGGACAGTGCTTCGTGCACGACTTCCCCAGAGGTCGGTAACATCTAATTTTATTTTTTGTATTCTTAAATTTTTCAGTAAGTAAAAGACAAAATTCTAACATATATATATATATATATATATATATATATATATATATATATATATATATATATATCAAGGTGTGTAAAAGGGTGGGCGGCCCAGGCCCGGTCCGGTCAGGACCGGCCCGCTCCGGCCCACTCCCCCCACGGGTCTGGGCTGGGTCGGAGGATCCGACCCGCAATCTCGGCCCGCTGTCACCCACGTACGGGCCGAGTTCAATTCGGTCGGCCCGGTTGGCTCGGACCGGATTGACCCAATATAGGTCCGGTTCGGCTGAAATTTAATTTAATTTTTTTTAGAATATAACCGTTGTGGGGTATTTAAAATATTATTATAAGACTAAATTTTAACAGATAAAGATCATTTTTACCTCTTTTTCAGTTATATTCTAAAAAAAGACCAAATTATTAATTTTTGATGTAATTGCATGAGCAAAAATAAAACAAACAGAAACAAATTATGGAGAGAATGAAGAAGAAGAAGAAGAAGAAGAAGAAGAAGAGACGGGGGAGGGGGCTAACGTGCGCATGGTCCCGCCAAAATCTATCATCCCGTTACGATAATTAACACGTCGGCGGTGGGACACATTCGAACATAGAGAATGGAAAATTTAAGAAAAAAGACCAGTTTATCCCTGTGAATTCAAGGAATCTCATTTTAATCTGGGAAAGAGAATAAATTACTTTGCAATTTAAGGTATATCACATAATTTAAGGTATATCACATATAAGGTATTGCATGCAATATATATTTCAGGAAAATGATCATCATTAGCTAAAGACATTTTCGAATCAGATAGATTTAAAATACTTGTCACACTGTAAAACAATTATGATACCATGACGAGTTTTACCTTTCTGAGATTATTGGTGAAAAAAGTAAAATAATGGAAGATCTAAAGATACATGTTGATATATTGTTTGATCTGCCATTTCGTTTGTATTTAAATAAATGTAAATTATTATAAGACTAAATTTTAACTTGATATCCTCAATTATTCAAAATTTTCAACTTAATTCCCTAAAGTATAATATTAGACAATTTAATACCTCAATTATAATTGTACAATTTAATATCATAACAGTGTTAACAAAAAAATTTAAATAACAAAAATATTTTCCATTATCTCTCCCCTCTCTCCTCAACGGCTGCAGCGACAACTACAAACGGCGAGAGCGACAACGACAATAACGACAGCAACAACGATAGAGGGCAGCAACACAGTGGCGGTAGTAGCGGCGGCGACAGCGGAGAGCGACGGTGGCAGCAGGGAGCGTATAATTTGGTAAAAATAAATTATTTATATTTCTTGAAACGAAAAATCAACATCTGACCGACGGAGGATATCAACTTAAAAAATTTTAATAGTTGAACATAGTGATTTGAATGATATTAATGTTTAGAAAATCAAGTTAAAAATCTTGAATAGTTGAGGGTATCAAGTTAAAATCAAGCCTTTATTCAAAGTTGATGAATATAAATATATTCATGATTAAAATTTTTTTATTGTTCGTCTATTAAATATTAGTTCAATTTCAAAGAATAAAAAAAATTTAGAACTTTAAAAATATTTAAAAAATAAAAATTCATGTGAAAAAGAATGGAAAAAAAAGGACATGCATGGGATGAGGGACATGATAGTCCTTCTAGTTAGTATCAATAAGAATAATCTAACTGATTCAATATAAAAAAAATAAGTTTTCTAGTTGCACGTATAAGACATTTTTTTCGTATCAACAAATGAAAAGGAAAAAAAGGAAAAAAAAAATGTCAGACTCTGTCTTTACTTGATTAATAAAAGGGAGATTGAGACCCCTTTGAAGGGATCCAACTTCCAAATCAGCATCGCTTCCTCTGTCCATTATTTTTCTTCTTAGCTTTTATTTTCTTGCCATTAACGTCTTATGTCGTTTCTCTGTACATTTTTTTACAAGCTTTATGCAAATAAAATATTATTAAAAGTTTCTATTTTTTTTGTTACTTAATGTTATAATACATTTATAATTTTATTGCCATTAATAAAACAAATTCAGATTTTTCTTACTTAACGTTGTTAGTTGTTTACATTTAACTTCTCTATGTCTGTATAAATAGCTTCTTTAAATTTCAAGTTACAAATTTATATTTAAATTAAAAAAAAGATTTATACATTTTTAATAAGTTATTCCAAAAAAATAAAAAAAATTCAACTTATAAATATTTAGATTTTAATTTATACTTAAAGTTATATAAATATTTATAAAGAAATTAATTAAATTTTCTAACAAATAAATTTATAAATTTCAAATTATACTAAACATATAACTTATAAATTTCAAATAAATTTATACTTAAAGTTATATAAAAAACTTTCTAACAAATAACTTATAAATTTCAAATTATACAAAAATAACTTAGTAACATATAAGTTATATCATATATATCATATATAAAATATATATAAATAAACGTAAATAAAAAATAAAAAATTTAACCGGCCCGGACCGTGAACCGGCCCGGATCCAGACCGGTTTGGCCCGGTCCTCCCCTGACCGGGTTATGGGTCCGGACTGTATCGAAATTTTTTCTGACCGGATCGGATCGGCCCGTCTCTCCTCTCGGGTTGATCCCAGCCCAGACCGGACAGGACCCGGTCAAACCCGATTGACTCGGGCCGCGGGCCTTCCCGGACCGGCCCAATACACACCATGAGTTAAACATGATAAGGAAGAATTATATAATATAATTATATAACTTGAAATCCCAACACAAAGATAAGCAAGAATTATAAAATGGCGCATGCACTTAAAACCCTAATATATAAGATGTAGTTATATTCACCACTTAAAATCCGAATATAAAAGATGTAGTAATATTCACTAAAAAAACCCTAATATATAAATAACTTACAAAGATAAAACAATGGATTGAATATATATATATATATATATATATATATATATATATATATATATATATATATATATATATATATATATATATATATATATTCTACTATATAATGCCAAAACTAGGCTTCACTGTGAAAGTTTTTTGTTCCAAAAATACCCTTCATTACATTTAAATATGTATTAACGTTGATAAGGATATCTAAGTAATTAAAAACAGTAATTAAATACGTATTAAATGTATGTATGTATGCATGCATGAGGCAACTTGGGAAATGATAGTTAATAAAACAAAGATATGCATGCATGCAAAGTAGGTAGTTTGAAGAATAAAACAAAAGTTAATAAAACATGCATGCAAAGTAGGCACATGAACCCAAGAGGCCTTTTATATTTCCGTCATTTAATTTCTCCCAACTTTCATGCTCCTGCCTATTATATTTCCACCTATAATAAAATTAAGAAATTGTCGGTTGCACTTTTAATAAACTATTTTTTTCAAGTAATATGAAATACGTGCAACGCGCACGTGCGTATATATATATATATATATATATATATATATATATATATATATATATATACGAACCTTAGCTCAAGCTCTGTAACATAGTGAAGTTGTCCGGATTGGGGCAGTTAGGCAACAGTTAGGCAATTAGTGATTACATTGCCAGCTCAGCTTCACTTACCAGCTCAGCACCAGATGGACCAATAAGCTTTAGCTATGGAGGAGTAGGCCACGTCGGCTTGAGTATCAACTATAAATAAGAAAGGAGAGTCAGGGAGAGAATCAGATCTGATGTATCCTATTTTCTTTACCTGCATTTTCATTTCAGTGCAATTTCCTTTCCTTTCGAATTGTATTTTCTTTCCGCTCATTTTATTGTATTCAATAAAAAAAATCTAGTTCATCCCCAAAATTTCATCAAACTTCTTCAATTCATCATTTCCACTGTTCAATTATGGCAAATCATGGTCGAAATGTCAGCAATTCAGGTTTGGGAGCTCGAGAGCTCACCAATTTGGTATCAGAGCAGCTCGATCCTCTAATCAAGACCAGTCGAGAAGGGAGTTCGAGCCATGGCAGATCCGGAGGAGTAACATCTGAAGCCAGGCGAGTTTCAGTCGACGAGGATCGAATCCGGTCAATTGAGGGCACTATGGGAGTGTTATCAGGTACAATTCTAAATCACAGTAGCAATTTCGACAAGATCGAAGGAAGAATCGACAAGATTGTAAACCCCCTAATTTTTCAAAATTTTTAAAACTGAATTTTTCACAATTTTCTGGAATTTTCTGGGATTTTTCTATAATTTAAAAATAGGATTTTAATTATTCAATAATTTTTAAATAAAAATAAATGATATTAAAATATTACGGAAATAATATTTTTGGATGTAAAATGAAAAACTGGACTTAGGACAATTTTTTCTGGAATTTATCGGGCCCCGGACCTATTTTTAATCACCTAAAAACTATTTATTTATTTATTTATTTATTTATTTAATTTAATTGTTTAAATATTTATGGATTATTATTTAGTTTTTTATTTTTTTATTTTTTATTTTTTTTTCGGCCCAAACCCAACCGGGCCGGCCCAGCCCAGCCCGCACCGGCCCATCCCCTATCGGGTCGGGTCGGGTCTGCCCGCCGCCCGACCCGCACCCGCTAGCCCGCTCCTCTCCCCTCTCCCCCACGACCCGAATCAGCCGCCCGCTCCGCCCGCGTCTTCCGCCGAGCGTCCCGGCCGCCCCGCCCGCCTCGACCGGCCACGTCGCCTCCCCGCCCGCGCCCTTCGGCCCACTCCGTCCGCCATGCCCGGCCAACCCCCGGCTCCCCTGAACCCTATAAAACCCTCCCATCTCCTTCCTCTGGCCACCCCATCCGCTGAGAGCCGCCCCGACTCCGACCACTAGCGCCGCCGTGACCTCGCCCCGCCAGCGCCGCCGTGACCTCGCCCCGAGCCGGCCCTTCCTCCTCCTCCCTCTTCCCCGCAGCAAGCCCCGACGCCGCCCCCGGCCGTTCGAGAGCCGCCCGAGCCCTGCGCCGCCGACCCCCGCCGCTCCGGTGCGCCGCCGACCCCCGCCGCTCCGGTGCGCCACCGCCCTAGCCAGCACCGCCCCCAGCCTCCTCCGGCCGCCGCGGCTCCACCAGACCCTAACCCTGACCCTAGGCGGCTCGACACGTGTCGGACACAATCGATTTCGGATTTTCGGGCCCCGTTCAGGTGCATGTATCTTCTTGCTCGTAGCTCGGATTTCGATTTCGTAAATTACGTTGCGAAGCCTGTATGACCCTCTCGGTGCCCGGATAAACCGTTCGGGGCATCGCGTCCTGTGGTGATCGCACACCGCGATCCAAAAACAGGAAAAACCAGACCCTGTTTCACCCCGGAACTGAGTACGTCCCGCCAAACGGGACGACTTGGTCGTGCGCGGTCTTCACAGATACGTGCGCATCGTCGATACGGACGTGTGAGATTTCGCAGAAGTCGATTCGGGTGTGCGTGCACACCGAAATCAACGCGTATCCGCGGACATCGCCCGTATCCGTACTTTTTGGAACGCGCCCTAACTTTGTGTACACACGTCGGATCGAGATGAAACTTACGCCATCGGACTCGTAGCAATACACTGGTCCTGTGGGTCAAGTTTGGTTCAATTCTGAGAACGTTGACGAAATCACGTGTCGTAGGCCCCACAGGCCCCGTTCGACGGGCGATTTTGTGATCGGCTCATCGAAATCCAATTCTGGAAGTTCCGTTGGGTTCGTATCATCGTTCCTGACCTGTTGACACTAAGTTTGGTGAATTTGGAGGCCTTTGACCCGGACACATTTTTCGGTGCAAAGCGGGCCCACATGTGGACCCTATTTTGACCCGAAACTGTCGTTTTTGCCCTTGTCTCCAAATTGGACTCAAGGACAGGCGTTTCTAGCTGATTGATATTTTCTGGATCTGATGGTGATATTTATTTTAGCAACCGGAGTAACGCCTGCAATTCCAGCTGAAGACAGAGCAGCAATTGGAACCGGACCCACAGGCAAGTGTACCTTGCCAAACCCTGCAGCTTGCTAATTATTTTCTGGACTTAATTATGCATTAGTGGACAAGTAAAGCTTGCCAAGTCTTAGTAATTCTTGACATAGTATTTTACTTGATTTCTTGTGGAATTAAATGTAAACTTGTTTTAACTGCTTAACCTAGGAAACGGGTGACGTGCTTAGTGTCCGATCATAGTCGGGTGCCAACTCCGTACGCGGGGTTGTGTAACGTCATATAGACATGGATATCGAGACCCGATAATTCTTGTACTTGTCCTATCAAGTACACCAGAACCCAGGACACTTGACACTATTTCATGAGACAGAGTCTTCCTGAGACATTCAAGGTAATTCTGTATAGGATGCATGTTTTATGACATAGACTTTACATTCTTAGACATTTGATTCATAGCTATCAGACTTGCTGCATTAGTTATAATCGTGCGTGACATGAGGCATCGTGGACATGAGACGTGGAATTACATTGGATGGGGAGAGACACACAGACTACAGGCTGATATTATATATATAAAACATAGTATATAACATAGTATAGTTCATAGTTATTGCCGCTACCGGCTCCCCGACACAGAGTTTGTAGTGGCTTCAGCCTGAGTTCTAGTGCTGCTCTCATATTGCATATCACTTAGCTGGTTATATAGTTTACCCTGTTGTTTCATTTATCGCTGCACTCCATATATTTTGGCTTGTATTTTCTGTACCTTGTTATGTCCCCTGAGGACCTGGAATGGACTATGTCCCCAGGTATAGCTGAAGAGAACTACCCCGAGGTATACGGTACAGGAGCACTCCTTGGAGCAGAACCAGGAACAGAGGATGAGATAGTGGCAGAAGATTTCTCCTGAGCACCGGCTTCATCTACACAGTATTTCCATTTTCAGTATTTTATTTTCTGTCTATTCTCATTAAATGTAACAGACTAATTCTCGGATTGTTTCCCGAGATAAGCTTATTTGATATTGCTCATTTATTTCTATTGCATTATTTCTGGCATTACTCTGTGTTATTCTGTGGATGAGATTAGAAATACCTGAGACTTGTAATATTTTACTGCTAGACTACAGCTTAAGCATGCCCTGATGGATCCATTAAATTGGGTTGTCCATCGGTGCGTGCTGCTGGCCATTGCCGCGCATCCAGTCCCTCGATATTTTGGGACTGGGACGTGACATGGTTTTTGTGTGGTGGCCCATGCAGGTCTACGACTAAATTGTTTGGTTTCAACTTAGGGACCGAACAGGCCTGCAATAAAGAATATGATAGGTTTTTAGGATCTCATCCACTTGCTTGAATCGTTTTTGATATCTGTATCGTATTCGAACTAATTTTGACTTGCATCTTGCCTTGATTCCTGTGCGCCTCTTATTGGTTATTTTGGATACAGGGAAATGGACCCACAAGAATGCACCGAGACTCCCGCCGGAACACCACAAGCTACAGGTGTCACCTATGACGACGAAGTGACACCAGTCGGAGGAGTTCCCTCAACTCAACAAAGCCAACAGGCAGGTCAACCTACCCCCCGATTCCGACGCGATGACATTCCACCTCCGCCGTAGTTCGTTCCACCAACGCCCGTACTCCCACAAGGACAGCCAATTGACGGGCAACAGATATTCCAAATGATCTACGCGATGATGCAAGCTCAGCAACAAGTCCAACACGAGGCTCAGCGTCGCAAAGCTAACTTCTGGAGGGACAGCATCGTAACTGTACTGGAGCAGGCCAACCTACCAGCTCGACGGCCATCTACAGGCTCTATCACTGACTTCCGCCAACTGAAGCCCCACACTTTTTCTGGCAAAGAGGAGCCCACAGAAGTTCATGAATGGCTCACCAACATTCGGCATCAACTTGAAGCAGCTGAGCTTCCACGGGAACGCTGGATGACGGCCGTCCGAATGCAGTTGACAGGCAACGCGTAGCACTGGTGGTTGTCTGAGGAGGCACGACTCGGACCAGACCGAGTCACTTGGGAAGAGTTTTCCAGGCTCTTCCAGGAGATGTACATTCCGGCTATCGCACGATCCGAACTGCGGGACAAATTCAATCGCCTCACTCAGGACTCTATGACGGTGGAAGAGTACAACGCGAAATTCATTCGTCTGAGCCGCTTCGCCCCAACCCTGATCCCGACATAGGAAGAGAAGGCCGAGAAGTTCTTCGACGGACTGAACTTCGAGCTACAGAGACTCATCGGATCCGTCGCACCTACCTCCTACTCAGACGTTCTCGCTGCAGCCCGACGCATGGAACGCGTCACCTGGAGGGAGTCTCGCCACAAGCGTCCAATCACCTCAGCACCAGACAGAACATCACCGGGAGAATCTGCAAAGAGATCTCACACGCACCAGCCACCCAGGACAGCTTCGCAGACCCTTCCTACCTGTCACTACTGCGGCAAGATAGGCCATATCGAGAGGGACTGCAGACGCAAGTTGGGATTGTGCCTGATTTGCGGCACCAATCAACACATAGCCAAGGACTGTCCCCAGCATCGAGATGGAGCACCAAGGGCAAACCAACCAGCTTTACCAGCTCCGAGGCCACCTCTGGCACCTCAAGCAGCACTTTTTCAGCAAGCTCAGCAGCAGCAGAGGAATCTACCTCAAGGACGAGGACAAGCCTATACGATGACTGTGGAGGACGCTGATGCGAGTAAGTGATTCGTAGTATCCGTTTTTAGTCTTGTTATAGCTCGTGCCTCTTGGTTCGTGACCTCAGTCCCAACCTAGTAATTTGCAACTTGTTAATAATAACCTGGTTTTCATAAAAGTTGTATTTTTTTGCTTTAACTAGATTTTTCTGGAAAGTGTATAACTTTTATTTTTAGGGAAACGGTATTTCCCTAAGTATTTTGTGATGTGTTTCGAACGATACTTGCAACCGTGTCATCTCTGTTGGCCGATGTTTCTTTTGATTGCGAGGACGCAATCCTCTTAAGAGGGGTAGATTGTAAACCCCCTGATTTTTCAAAATTTTCAAAACTGGATTTTTCACAATTTTCTGGAATTTTCTGGGATTTTTTTGTAATTTAAAAACATGGTTTTAATTATTCAATGATTTTTAAATAATAATAAATGATATTAAAATATTACGAAAATAATATTTTTGGATGTAAAATGAAAAATTGGACTTAGGGCAATTTTTTCTGGAATTTATCGGGCCCCAGACCTATTTTTAATCACCTAAAAACTATTTATTTATTTATTTATTTATTTAATTTAATTGTTTAAATATTTATGGATTATTATTTAGTTATTTATTTATTTATTTTTATTTATTTTTTCGGCCCAAACCCAACCGGGCCGGCCCGGCCCAGCCCGCACCGGCCCATCCCCTATCGGGTCGGGTCGGGTCTGCCCGCCGCCCGACCCGCACCCGCTAGCCCGCTCCTCTCCCCTCTCCCCCACGACCCGAATCAGCCGCCCGCTCTGCCCGCGTCTTCCGCCGCGCGTCCCGGCCGCCCCGCCCGCCTCGACCGGCCACGTCGCCTCCCCGCCCGCGCCCTTCGGCCCACTCCGCCCGCTATGCTAGGGCCAACCCCCGGCTCCCCTGAACCCTATAAAACCCTCCCATCTCCTTCCTCCGGCCACCCCATCCGCTGAGAGCCGCCCCGACTCCGACCACCAGCGCCGCCGTGACCTCGCCCCGCCAGCGCCGCCGTGACCTCGCCCCTAGCCGGCCCTTCCTCCTCCTCTCTCTTCCCCGCAGCAAGCCCCGACGCCGCCCCCGGCCGTTCGAGAGCCTCCCGAGCCCTACGCCGCCGACCCCCGCCGCTCCGGTGCACCGCCGCCCCCAGCCTCCTCCGGCCAGCCTCCGGCCGCCGCGGCTCCACCAGACCCTAACCCTAACCCTAACCCTAACCCTAACCCTAGGCGGCTCGACACGTGTCGGACACGATCGATTTCGGGTTTTCGGGCCCCGTTCAGGTGCGTGTATCTTCTTGCTCGTAGCTCGGATTTTGATTCCGTAAATTGCGTTGCGAAGCCTGTATGACCCTCTCGGTGCCCGGACAAACCGTTCGGGGCATCGCGTCCTGTGGTGATCGCACACCGCGATCCAAAAACAGGAAAAACTAGACCCTGTTTCACCCCGGAACTGAGTACGCCCCGCCAAACGGGACGACTTGGTCGTGCGCGATCTTCACAGATACGTGCGCATCGTCGATACGGACGTGTGGGATTTTGCAGAAGTCGATTCGGGTGTGCGTGCACACCGGAATCAACGCGTATCCGCGGACATCGCCCGTATCCGTACTTTCTGGAACGCGCCCTAACTTTGTGTACACACGTCGGATCGAGACAAAACTTGCGCCATCGGACTCGTAGCAATACGCTGGTCCTGTGGGTCAAGTTTGGTTCGATTCTGAGAACGTAGACGAAATCACGTGTCGTGGGCCCCATAGGCCCCGCTCGACGGGCGATTTTGTGATCGGCTCATCGGAATCCAATTCTGGAAGTTCCTTTGGGTTCGTATCATCGTTCCTGACCTGTTGACACTAAGTTTGGTGAATTTGGAGGCCTTTGACCCGGACACATTTTTCGGTGCAAAGCGGGCCCACATGTGGACCCTGTTTTGACCCGAAACTGCCGTTTTCGCCCTTGTCTCCAAATTAGACTCAAGGACAGGCGTTTCTAGCTGATTGATATTTTCTGGATCTGATGGTGATATTTATTTCTGCAACCGGAGTAACGCCTGCAATTCCAGCTGAAGACAGAGCAGCAATTGGAACCGGACCCACAGGCAAGTGTACCTTGCCAAACCCTGCAGCTTGCTAATTATTTTCTGGACTTAATTATGCATTAGTGGGCAAGTAAAGCTTGCCAAGTCTTAGTAATTCTTGACATAGTATTTTACTTGATTTCTTGTGGAATTAAATGTAAACTTGTTTTAACTGCTTAACCTAGGAAACGGGTGACGTGCTTAGTGTCCGATCATAGTCGGGTGCCAACTCCGTACGCGGGGTTGTGTAACGTCACATAGACATGGATATCGAGACCCGATAATTCTCGTACTTGTCCTATCAAGTACACCAGAACCCAGGACACTTGACACTATTTCATGAGACAGAGTCTTCCTGAGACATTCAAGGTAATTCTGTATAGGATGCATGTTTTATGACATAGACTTTACATTCTTAGACATTTGATTCATAGCTATCAGACTTGCTGCATTAGTTATAATCGTGCGTGACATGGACATGAGGCATCGTAGACATGAGACGTGAGATTACATTGGGTGGGGAGAGACACACAGACTACAGGCTGATATTATATATATAAAACATAGTATATAACATAGTGTAGTTCATAGTTATTGCCGCTACCGGCTCCCCGACACAGAGTTTGTAGTGGCTTCAGCCTGAGTTCTAGTGCTGCTCTCATATTGCATATCACTTAGCTGGTTATATAGTTTACCCTGTTGTTTCATTTATCGCTGCACTCCATATATTTTGGCTTATATTTTCTGTACCTTGTTATGTCCCCTGAGGACCTGGAATGGACTATGTCCCCAGGTATAGCTGAAGAGAACTACCCCGAGGTGTACGGTACAGGAGCACTCCTTGGAGCAGAACCAGGAACAGAGGACGAGATAGTGGCAGAAGATTTCTCCTGAGCACCGGCTTCATCTACACAGTATTTCCATTTTCAGTATTTTATTTTCTGTCTATTCTCATTAAATGTAACAGACTAATTCTCGGATTGTTTCCCGAGATAAGCTTATTTGATATTGCTCATTTATTTCTATTGCATTATTTCTGGCATTACTCTGTGTTATTCTGTGGATGAGATTAGAAATACCTGAGACTTGTAACATTTTACTGCTAGACTACAGCTTAAGCATGTCCTGATGGATCCATTAAATTGGGTTGTCCATCGGTGCGTGCTGCTGGCCATTGCCGCGCATCCAGTCCCTCGATATTTTGGGACTGGGGCGTGACAAAGATCGAAGGAAGATTTGATAATTTTGAAAGAATGTTAAAGGAATTGGTCAGATCTTGGAAAAACTCAGATGATGTGAACCAAAATTTCAACCAAACACCTCCAGTACACCATCCACCAGTTGCATATAGCCCTTATCTGACTGTTCAGAGGCCTAATTCTCTGATTATGGCTAATCTCAGTAACATATGAGGAATGAATCCAACTGTGGCCAACCCAGTAGATCCGACAAATGAACAAACACATGTGAGACATAAATTCACATCAGAACCCCAGATCTATTACTATGGGAAGTGTCTATAATGGACAAGGAGCATACCGCCCTCAACCATGACTTCCTGTACCACCTTTAATGGGACCACAATCAGGGCATCAAAACCACCACCAGAACAAAAGTACACCTACTCCTAGGGTCCAGTTTCCTGAATTTGATGGAATAGGAGATGTGGAGGAGTGGTTGATGAGAACTAACCGTTTCTTCAGCTACTATAATACACTTGATGGCGATAAGGTTAAACTTTGTTCAGTACAATTAAAGAATACAACAGCATATTGGGTAGACTGGATGATGGGAGTTAAAAAGAATGGGGTATCTTGGGGGGGAATTCTGCAAATCTATGTCTGGAATTTGGATCCTCTCAGTTCACATATCACATGGTTGAATTGAAATTATTGAAGCAAGAAACTACTATCCAGGAGTACAACTCTCAATTCCAGAAACTCTCCAAGAAAGCTTTAGGCCTTCCTAAAAGTTGCCTTATCAGCCATTATGTGGGAGGACTGAAGGAAGAACTCGGGTATGAGCTCCAAATTGCTAATCCCAATAGTCTAATAGCAGCTATGCAATTGTCTAAATTACATAAAGCCAAATTCCTTACTATAAGGAGAGTCTATAAAACCAATTCCTTCTTAGGCAAGAGCACTAGTGTGACAGATTATGTCACTTCAAATCAAAATTCTTTATCTGTCAACCATGAGCCATGGAAGAAGCCTATAAATCAAAATCCAACAACCAATGTACAAGCAAGTGGAGAGAAAACCAGGGCTACTATATCTCCTGCAGAGCTTGAGAAGAGGAGGAGTTTGGGATTGTGTTTTCTTTGTGAAGACAAGTGGTTTAAAGCACATAGGTGTAAAGAAAATAAGCTTTTCATGTTGATTGTGGATGAGGAGGAGAGTGAACCCTTAGACCAGGGTGATACTGGGAAGGAGATAATAGAGGAATCTCACTCTGAGTCCTTCTCTATTTCCTTGCAGGCCTTATCTAGCACCATACAGAGCTCTACTATGAAGCTTAGAGGCACAGTTCAGAATAAGCCTGTAATGGTGTTAATAGACTCAGGTTCTACTCACAGTTTTATAGACAAGCAATTTAGTGAAAGATTGAAGCTACCATGTACTAATGATGAACCATTTGAGGTCTTAGTAGCCAATGGGGAGAAGTTACAAAGTAAAGGACTTTACTCAGGTGTGGTTATTGACTGTCAAGGCAAGAGACTTAAGGTCAATTTGCTTAAGTTGCCTATCACAGGTTGCCAAATTGTGTTAGGGGCAAATTGGCTCAGCACATTGGGAGATATTACTTGGAATTTCAAGTAATTAACAATGAAATTCCAACAACAAGTACAGATGCAGTGCTTCAAGGGTCTTCAAGCAGACAGTACTACTCTTCTGGAACCTGGCAATAAAGAATTAAGACAAAAGTCTCAGTTTTATGTTATACAGTTATGTGTAACTGAGGTGAAGAGCCCAACAACAGGTATACACCCTGCTATCTCTGATTTATTATATAAATTTAGACATGTATTTGAAGAACCCCAAGGGTTACCCCCGAAGAGAGATTTTGATCACAGGATACCACTTATACCTGGTGCAATACCAGTTTGTCAGAGGCCATATAGACACCCTTACGTGTACAAGAATGATATTGAAAAACAAGTCCAAGAGATGATACACAGTGGAGTCATTAGACCCAACACTGGTTCCTATTCTTCTCATGTCATCTTGGTTAAGAAGTCTGATGGAACTTGGAGAATGTGCATAAACTATCGAGATCTTAATCAAATCATTGTTAAAGATAAAATTTCAATTCCCTTCATAGATGAATTATTTGATGAACTTCATGGAGCCAAATACTTCTCTAAGCTAGACTTGAGGGCTGGGTATCATCAAGTTAGGGTGGTGGAGGAGGATGTCCATAAAACAGCATTCAGGACTCATGAAGGACACTATAAGTTCCTTGTATTTCCATTTGGCCTTACTAATGCTCTGTCACGCCCCAGTCCCAAAATACCGTGGGACCGGACGCGTGGCAATGGCCAGCAGTACGCACCGATGGACAACCCAATTTAATGGATCCATCAGGACATACTTAAGCTGTAATATAACAATAAGTAGATCCAGTGGTACAAGTCACAGTCTATACTAATCTCATCCACAACAGATAATCACAGATCAAATGACAGAAATAAAGTAAATAAATAACTGACAAATCTCAATAAAATGTCTCGAAGAATAATCCGAGTACAAGTCTGCTACATCAATGAAATAGACTGGAAAGTAAATAACTAGAAACTGAAAATAATGAGTATCTCATGCCAATACTCAAGAGAAGTCCTCTGGTACGATCTCGTCCTCAGATCCTGGTTCTGCTCCAATGTAGGCACCTGCTCCTGCTGATGCCAATGCTCCGGTCCCGTAAACCTCGGGGTAGATCTCGTCTGCAATATCTGGGGACATAATCCGGATCCAGGTCCTCAGGGGACAGCAAGGTATAGAAAATACAAGCCAAAATAAATACAGTGCAGCAAATAAATGAAACAATAGGGTAAGTAAATAACCAGCTAAGTGATATGCAAATGAGAACATTATTCCATACTCGGGCTGAGACTACTATAGGATCAGTGTCGGAGAAACCCATAGCAGTATTTTCTCGAAGGGCCAGAACTGGTGCCATAGCTCTGTGTCAGAGACTAAGACACATCCAGATGTCAATATATAATATAATCAGCCTTTCATATGGTAACACTCTCCCCACCCAATGAAATCTCACGTCTCATGTCCATGACACGCAGGATCAAGACTAATGCAACAAGTCATACTATATCTAAGAATATAATGTCCAAGTCCTGTATCCTATACAGAATTACCACGAATATCTCAGGAAAATCCTGTCTCATGAATAGTGTCAAGTGTCCTGAGTCAAGCGTACTTGGTAAGACAAGTACAAGAATATATATAGTGTCACGAATGTCCATCTCTAGATGACCGTACCCAACACCGCGTGCGGTGTTGGCACCCGACTATAATCGGACGCTAAGTACGTCACACGGTCCTAGGTTAAGCATGCACAACAATGTAAAAGTATCAAGGAGAATATGTAACAAGACTGCAAAGTTTGGCAAGGTACACTTGCCTGGGGTCCTGGCTCCAACTGTAGCTCTGGTCTCAGTGTGGTCTGCAGGTACTACTCCGGTTGCTGAAATAAACATTACCATTAGATTCAGAAAATATCAAATAGCTAGAAACGTCTGTCCTTACGTCCAATTTGGACACAGGAGCAAAAATGACAATTCCGGGCCAAAGCGGGATCCACATGTGGGCCACTTTGCACCGAAAAGCGTGTCAGGGTCAAAGGTCTCCAAATTCACCAAACTTAGTGTCAACAGGTCAGAAACGCTGATACGAACCCAACGGAACTTTCAGAATTGAATTCCGATGAGCCGATCACAAAATCGCCAGTCAAGTGGAGCCTGTAGGGCCCACGATATGCGATTTTGTCAACGTTCTCAGAATCGAACCAAACTTGGGTCACAGGACCAGCGTATTGCTACGAGTCCGGTGGCGTAAGTTTTGTCTCGATCCGACGTGTGTACACAAAGTTACAGCATATTCCAGAATGGACGGATACGGGGCGTTGTCGGCGGATACGCGTTGATTTCGGTATGCACGCACATCCGAATCGACTTCTGCGAAATCTCACACGACCGTATCAATGTCGCGCACAGTTCGGTAAAGACCGCGTGCGACCAAGTCGTCCCGTTTGGCGGGGCGCACTCAGTTCCGGGGTGAAACGGGGTGTTGTTTTTCCCGTTTTTGGATTGCGGTGTGCGATCACCACAGGACGCGATGCACCGAGCGAGTTGCACGGGCACCGAGAGGGTCATACAGTCTACGCGACGCAACTGACGGAATCGAAAACAGAATTACGAGGAGAGAGGAAACGCTACCTGAACAGGGCTCCGTGAAGTCCGATTTCTCGTGTCCGAGCGTGTCCTTCGTATCCTGCGTCCTGCTTCGTGTCCTGCGTCCCTATCTTGTGTCTGCTGCTGTGTCCAGGCTAGGGTTAGGTGCTCGTGTTGGGGGTCGTGGCCGGAGGGCGGCCAAAGGGAGGCAGGGGACAGCGGGCTAGGGCACGGGGGTTCTGGGAAGGAGGAAGAAGGAGAGGGGCTCGACACGGCGGGTCGAGTAGCTTAGGGTTCCGGCCTGGGTGTTCTGGCGGAGGAAGAGGGATGTCGAGGGGTCTCCGGTGGTGGAGAGAGGAGGCAGGGAAGGAGACAGAGGAAGAAGAGAGGTCGTCGAGTTGGGGCTGCGGGTGTCGACCACGGCGGAGGAGAGAACTAGGGTTCTGGCGGACAGGAGTTCAATGGCGACTTCGGTTCAGGCGAGGCGGGGCGGTTAAGGCTGAGGAGGCTGGGTGGAGGTGTCGGGCTCGGCGGAGGGTGATCGACGGCTGGGAGGGGGTCGTGCAGAGGGAGACGGCGGCCACGGGTCGGGGCTGGACTCGGCGGCGGGGAGTCGTGCAGAGGCTCGGGTCGGGCGGCTGGTCGCTGGGGTGATGGCGAAGTCGAGGGAGACGGAGGAGATCGGCTGCTCCGGCGGGGGGGGTAGCCGACGGCTAGGTTAGGGTTAGGGTTAGGGTTAATTAGGAATTTGGGGATTTTAGGGATTTAGGATTTTATTATTTTCTTTTTTATTTTTTTCTTTGTGGAGAAAAACTAGAAAACATGTATTTATACATACCGAAAATTGGAATAGGGTTTGACCTAGGATTCGGGCCGGGTCAACGCTCCTTGGGCTTGGCTTCGGCTCTCATGGGGATGTCGGACGTTGGCACGGGTTAAATTCAGTTTAATTATTTAATAGTTCTCAAGGGCTTTAAACGGATTTCCGGAGTCCAATAAATTCACGAAAAATTACCCCGTGCTCGGTTTTTCATTTTACACCATAAAATATTATTTCCATAATATTTTAATATTAATTAATAGTAATTAAAAAAATCATTTAATTGACAAAGGCCTAGGTTTTAATGACAGAAAAATTCCGAAAAATTCCAGAAAAATTCTTGAAAAATCAGGAGGCTTACAATCTACCCCCCTTAAGAGGATTGCGTCCTCGCAATCAAAAGAATAACCGATCAACAGAGATGACACGGTTGCAAATATTGTTCGAAGCACATCATGATCAAGGAGAGTCAAGGTTGAGGGTGTAAGAATAATACAAAGGAAAATAGTTTTTCCTTTGTATTAAGGGTTATACAATCTCCCGTATGAAGGAGATTTAGAAGACTACAGTTCAGAAAAAACTAGATTATTACTTAAAACATATTAGGTTATCAATTATAAAACATTCTAGGTTATTAAGCAATCTCAAAATTACTAGGTGAAGGCCAGGGTCACGAACCAGCATGCAAAAACTAAAACAATACAAGAACCAGAAACTATAAAAACTTACGCGCATTAGCTACTCCATGAATTTGCGCATCCTCCAAAGTCATCGCATAAGCTTGTCCGCGTCCTTGAAAGGGTGCCCTCTGCTGTTGCTGGGCTTGCTGGAAGGGTGCTGGTCGAGGTGCCAAGGGTGGCCTTGGTTGATATCCTTCTGGTGCTGGTAGAGCTTGTTGGTTTGTCCTTGGTGCTCCTTCTTTACGCTCAGGGCAGTCTCTCACTGCATGCTGTCTGGATCCACAACCTAAGCATAGTCCTAACCTGCGTCTGCATTCCCTGGCGAGATGGCCTGCTTTGCCACAGTAGTGACAAGTAGAGAGGACTATTACTTGTGGTGTAGATGCGTTCTGCTGTTGCTGTAGGTGAGGTCTCTTTGCAGATTCTTCTTGTGGTGCTCTGGCTGTTGCTGATGTGGAAGGCCGCTTCAGACTGGTCTCTCTCCTGGTGACGCGCTCCAGGCGTCGGGCTGCAGCAAGGATGTCCGAGTAAGATGTGGGCGCAATGGATCCAATTAATTTTTGTAGCTCGAAGTTTAGTCCATCGAAGAACTTCTCGGCCTTCTCTTCTTCTGTCGGAATCAAGGTAGGGGCGAAGCGACTCAGACGAATAAATTCCGCGTTGTACTCTTCCACTGTCATATTGCCTTGGATAAGGCGGTTGAACTTGTCTCTGAGTTCTGATCGAGCGGTAGCTGGAATGTACATCTCTTGGAAGAGTCTGGAGAACTCCTCCCAAGTGACTCGGTCTGGTCCGAGCCGGGTCTCCTCGGATAGCCACCAGTGATGTGCATTGTCCGTCAATTGCATTCTGACGGCAGTCATCCAACGCTCCTTTGGTAGCTCTGCTGCTTCTAGTTGATGTTGTATGTTGGTAAGCCACTCATGAACTTCTGTAGGTTCCTCCTTGCCTGAGAAGGTGCGGGGCTTCAGCTGGCGAAAGTCGGTGATAGAGCCCGTCGGTTGTCGGCGAGTTGGTAGGTTGGCCTGATCCAATGCATTTACTATGCTGTTCCTCAAGTAATCTCCTTTACAACGTTGAGCTTCTTGATAAATATGCTGTTGGGCTTGCATCATTGCGTAGATCATTTGGAACATCTGCTGCCCGTCCATAGGCTGTCCTGGTGGGAATACAGACATTGGTGGAATGAACTGCGGAGGCGGTGGGATGTCGTCTCGCCGAAATCTAGGAGCATGCTGATCTGCTTGGCTGCCTCGGTGAGTAGAGGGATCTCCACTCAATGGTGCCACTTTATCTTCTCCGTAGGTGGCTACCGCACCTATTGGTGTGTTTGCTGGAGTTTCGTCGTTGGCTCTTGAATCCATTACTCTGCATCAAAATAAACTATAAGAGGCGCACAGGAATCAAGGCAAGATGCAAAAAATTTAATTCGAATACAATATAGATATCAAGAACGTTTTCAAGCAAGTGGATGAGATCCTAAAAACTTATTCTATTCTTATTGCAGGCTTGCTCGGTCCCTAAGTTGAAACCGAACAATTTAGTCGTAGACCTGTATGGGCCACCACAAAAACCATGTCACGCCCCAGTCCCAAAATACCGTGGGACCGGACGCGTGGCAATGGCCAGCAGTACGCACCGATGGACAATCCAATTTAATGGATCCATCAGGGCATACTTAAGCTGTAATATAACAATAAGTAGATCCAGTGGTACAAGTCACAGTCTATACTAATCTCATCCACAATAGATAATCACAGATCAAATGACAGAAATAAAGTAAATAAATAACTGACAAATCTCAATAAAAGGTCTCGGAGAACAATCCGAGTACAAGTCTGCTACATCAATGAAATAGACTGGAAAGTAAATAACTAGAAACTGAAAATAATGAGTATCTCATGCTAATACTCAAGAGAAGTCCTCTGGTACGATCTCGTCCTCAGATCCTGGTTCTGCTCCAATGTAGGCACCTGCTCCTGCTGATGCCAATGCTCCGGTCCCGTAAACCTCGGGGTAGATCTCGTCTGCAATATCTGGGGACATAATCCGGATCCAGGTCCTCAGGGGACAGCAAGGTACAGAAAATACAAGCCAAAATAAATGCAGTGCAGCAAATAAATGAAACAATAGGGTAAGTAAATAACCAGCTAAGTGATATAAAAATGAGAACATTATTCCATACTCGGGCTGAGACTACTACAGGATCAGTGTCGGAGAAACCCATAGCAGTATTTTCTCGAAGGGCCAGAACTGGTGCCATAGCTCTGTGTCAGAGACTAAGACACATCCAGATGTCAATATATAATATAATCAGCCTTTCATATGGTAACACTCTCCCCACCCAATAAAATCTCACGTCTCAT
Organism: Iris macrosiphon; assembly: GCA_036927795.1. NCBI lineage: Eukaryota > Viridiplantae > Streptophyta > Magnoliopsida > Asparagales > Iridaceae > Iris > Iris macrosiphon. The sequence continues at coordinate 235,036,253 of JAYESA010000006.1, forward strand.
GTCCATGACACGCAGGATCAAGACTAATGCAACAAGTCATACTATATCTAAGAATATAATGTCCAAGTCCTGTATCCTATACAGAATTACCATGAATATCTCGGGAAAATCCTGTCTCATGAATAGTGTCAAGTGTCCTGAGTCAAGCGTACTTGGTAAGACAAGTACAAGAATATATATAGTGTCACGAATGTCCATCTCTAGATGACCGTACCCAACACCGCGTGCGGTGTTGGCACCCGACTATAATCGGACGCTAAGTACGTCACACGGTCCTAGGTTAAGCATGCACAACAATGTAAAAGTATCAAGGAGAATATGTAACAAGACTGCAAAGTTTGGCAAGGTACACTTGCCTGGGGTCCTGGCTCCAACTGTAGCTCTGGTCTCAGTGTGGTCTGCAGGTACTACTCCGGTTGCTGAAATAAACATTACCATTAGATTCAGAAAATATCAAATAGCTAGAAACGCCTGTCCTTACGTCCAATTTGGACACAGGGGCAAAAATGACAATTCCGGGCCAAAGCGGGGTCCACATGTGGGCCACTTTGCACCGAAAAGCGTATCAGGGTCAAAGGTCTCCAAATTCACCTAACTTAGTGTCAACAGGTCAGAAACGCTGATACGAACCCAACGGAACTTTCAGAATTGAATTCCGATGAGCCGATCACAAAATCGCCCGTCAAGTGGAGCCTGTGGGGCCCACGATACGCGATTTTGTCAACGTTCTCAGAATCGAACCAAACTTGGGTCACAGGACCAGCGTATTGCTACGAGTCCGATGGCATAAGTTTTGTCTCGATCCGACGTGTGTACACAAAGTTACAGCGTATTCCAGAATGGACGGATACGGGGCGTTGTCGGCGGATACGCGTTGATTCCGGTGTGCACGCACATCCGAATCGACTTCTGCGAAATCTCACACGACCGTATCAACGTCGCGCACAGTTCGGTAAAGACCGCGTGCGACCAAGTCGTCCCGTTTGGCGGGGCGCACTCAGTTCCGGGGTGAAACGGGGTGTTGTTTTTCCCGTTTTTGGATCGCGGTGTGCGATCACCACAGGACGCGATGCACCGAGCGAGTTGCACGGGCACCGAGAGGGTCATACAGTCTACGCGACGCAACTGACGGAATCGAAAACGGAATCACGAGGAGAGAGGAAACGCTACCTGAACAGGGCTCCATGAAGTCCGATTTCTCGTGTCCGAGCGTGTCCTTCGTATCCTGCGTCCTGCTTCGTGTCCTGCGTCCCTATCTTGTGTCTGCTGCTGTGTCCAGGCTAGGGTTAGGTGCTCGTGTCGGGGGTCGTGGCCGGAGGGCGGCCAAAGGGAGGCAGGGGACAGCGGGCTAGGGCACGGGGGTTCTGGGAAGGAGGAAAAAGGGGAGGGGCTCGACACGGCGGGTCGAGTAGCTTAGGGTTCCGGCCTGGGTGTTCTGGCAGAGGAGGAGGGATGTCGAGGGGTCTCCGGTGGTGGAGAGAGGAGGCAGGGAAGGAGACAGAGGAAGAAGAGAGGTCGTCGAGTTGGGGCTGCGGGTGTCGGCCACGGCGGAGGAGAGAACTAGGGTTCTGGCGGACAGGGGTTCAATGGCGACTTCGGTTCAGGCGAGGCAGGGCGGTTAAGGTTGAGGAGGCTGGGTGGAGGTGTCGGGCTCGGCGGAGGGTGATCGACGGCTGGAAGGGGGTCGTGCAGAGGGAGACGGCGGCCACGGGTCGGGGCTGGACTCGGCGGCGGGGAGTCGTGCAGAGGCTCGGGTCGGGCGGCTGGTCGCTGAGGTGATGGCGAAGTCGAGGGAGACGGAGGAGATCGGCTGCTCCGGCGGGGGGGGGGGGGTAGCCGACGGCTAGGTTAGGGTTAGGGTTAATTAGGAATTTGGGGATTTTAGGGATTTAGGATTTTGTTATTTTCTTTTTTATTTTTTTCTTTGTGGAGAAAAACTAGAAAACATGTATTTATACATACCGAAAATTGGAATAGGGTTTGACCTAGGATTCGGGCCGGGTCAACGCTCCTTGGGCTTGGCTTCGGCTCTCATGGGGATGTCGGGCGTTGGCACGGGTTAAATTCAGTTTAATTATTTAATAGTTCTCAAGGGCTTTAAACGGATTTCCGGAGTCCAATAAATTCACGGAAAATTACCCCGTGCTCGGTTTTCCATTTTACACCATAAAATATTATTTCCTTAATATTTTAATATTAATTAATAGCAATTAAAAAAATCATTTAATTGACAAAGGCCTAGGTTTTAATGACAGAAAAATTCCGAAAAATTCCAGAAAAATTCTTGAAAAATCAGGGGGCTTACATGCTCCATCTACATTTCAAGCAATGATGAATACATTATTTAAAGAGTATTTGAGGAGGTTTGTATTAATATTCTTTGATGACATTTTGGTATACAACAACGGCATGGAAGAACATTTAATTCATCTGGAAAAGGTTCTTGGCAAGCTAATAGAGCATAACCTGAAGGTGAAAAGGAGTAAGTGCTAATTTGCATTACAAAGAGTGGGGCATTTGGGGCATATCATATCTTAATATGGAATACAGGTGGATTCATATAAGGTGGAGGCAGTTGCACAGTGGCATATTCCTACCACTTTGAAAGAGTTGAGTGGTTTCCTAGGCCTAACTGGGTATACAGGAGGTTTGTACAAGGTTATGGATCAATAGCTGGCCCTTTAACTGAACTGTTAAAGACAAATGCCTTCCAGTGGAGTGAAAAAGCTCAACAAGCCTTTGAAAAGCTCAAAACATCTCTGATCAACCCTCCAGTTCTGAGCATGCCTAACTTTTCAGAAACCTTTGTATTAGAGTGTGATGCTTCAGGTGAAGGAATAGGTGCAGTCCTCATGCAAAATGGTAGGCCCATAGCATTCCTCAGTCAAGGTTTAAAAGGGAGGGTAAAACACTTTCTAATTATGAAAAGGAAATGTTTCCTATTCTATTGGCCATCAAGAAATGGAAACAATATCTGTGGGGGAGGGGATTTATCATAAAATGACCATCAATCTCTAAAGTATCTCCTGGAGCAGAAAATGTGCACTGAAGCTCAGCATAAATGGGTGGTTAAGCTGCAGGGATTCAATTACAAGGTAGAGTACAAGAAGGGAACTGACAATAGGGCTGCTGATAGCCTTTCGAGACAGGTTCATCCTTCCTTAAATGCAATTTCAAGACTGCAAGTTGACTGGTTGCAACAATTTAAAGAGCAAATGGGGCAATCTCAATACTATGTTGAGCAGTTGCAGAAGTGGGAGCAGGGGGTCTTGGACTCCAGCAAGTACTCCTTGAGAGATGGGTTGCTATATTATAAAAACAGGTTACTCTTGGATCCACAATCTAAATTTGTGGGAATTATGTTGAATGAGCATCACAACCAATTACAAGCAGGGCATTCAGGTGTGGCCAAGACATTACATAGGGTGAAGAGATGTTGTTACTGGAAAGGAATGAAGTCTGATGTCAGGAATTATTTGAGGGCTTGTGATATTTGCCACCAGAGCAAATATGAAAACATATCTCCAGCAGGATTGCTACAACCCTTACCTATACCTACCAGGATATGGGAGGACATATATATGGATTTCATCGAAGGATTGCCCAGTAGTTTCCATAAGACAACTATCATGGTTGTGGTAGATAGGTTCACTAAATACATACACCTATTTGTACTTTGACACCCCTATACTGCTGTTATGGTTGCTCATGTGTTTGTTTAAGGAGATTTTAAACTTCATGGGATGCCTAAATCCATAGTAACTGACAGAGATCCAATTTTCACGAGTAAGTTTTGGCAAGAATTTCTTAAAATACAAGGGACTCAGTTGAAGTATAGCACTGCATATCATCCACAAACGAATGGTCAAACCGAAGTCACCAATAGGTGTATAGAGGCTTACTTAAGGTGTTTATGTGGACACAAGCCAAAGGAGTGGAGTAAGTATTTACCATGGGCTGAATTTTGGTTCAAAACAAATTGGCACACTTCAACCAAGGTCACTCTGTAAACCCCCTGACCCAAATCTAGGATTAGAATTCATTTAGGGTTATTTTGAATTAGTTAATGGAGTTATTAAATTTCCTCTTTTAATTTAATTTACTTGGTGTACCTTACCGTTGCCTCGATGTTTGGAGCGCTACTCTAGCTTTTGGCTTCAAACAAATTTTACACTCTTGACCTAGACGTGCCAGTCTTTCATTCTGACCTTTGTGTAACTCATAAATACTCTCTCTTGTGCTTCATTTTAATTGCATAATATTCGTCACAATTATCTAATTTTAAATCATAATAAATCCAACTTTGCATCTTTGTCTGTTCCAATCGAAATTGGAGACATAACTTCGACCCTTTTCTTGCAACCAAATTTATGACAATAATATATTCCGAGTCTACTACGTCCATGACAGTTGTGTCCCACCCAATTTAAATCCTATGCACTTCCAATTAATTAAAGAACACCATTGACACTAATTTTAACTAAATTGGTGCAATGACTCAACCTAACCCAAAACTAGACCCAACACCAACCCAAACCCCCACTCACACCCTCATGGTTCATACAAAACACCACAGACAAATTTTCCCCACTATAACACACTAAACATGGCATTTTTCTACATCCAATCCACTGTTTTCTCTTTGTGCAAGTCCTAAACTATTGGGAACTTTTGTGCAAATAACTAGCCATGTGTCCACCTCCTATTGGTTGGAGCAAATGAAGAAAACCCACTTTGTCATGCTTGACCGGTCACACATACTCTCCCTCCTCTTTGCATGAAACTATTTAACCTACTTTAAATCCCAATCATCCATTGAAACTCACACACATCTCCACCACCCATTTTCTTCATGACAACACCTCACCTCCTTGGAAACCTAGCCGGCCCTAATCCCCAAGCACCCTCTATCTTCCCTCATTAAATACTTTATCTCTCTCCTTCATTTATTAACTCATCCTCTCCCTCGCTCAACATACTCTCCCCCTCTCCCTCAACATACTCTCTCTCTCTCTCTCTCTCTCTCTCTCTTCCCTCCTACACATTCGGCCATCACCACCGTGAACCACCACCTTCATCACCACCATCGACGTCACCATCCTCTCCACCTTAGCTCAAGCTCTATAACAGAGTGCAGTTGTCCGGATCGGGACAGTTAGGCAATTAGTGATTACATTGCCATCTCAGCTTTCACTTACTAGCTTAGCACCAGATGGACCAATAAGCTTTAGCTATGGAGGAGGAGGCCACGTCGGCTTGAGTATCAACTATAAATAAGAAAGGAGAGTCAGGGAGTGAATCATATATGATGTATCCTGTTTTCTTTACCTACATTTTTATTTCAGTACAATTTTCTTTCCTTTCAAATTGTATTTTCTTCCCGCTCATTTGACTATATTCAATAAAAAACACCTAGTTCATCCCCAAATTTCCATCAATCTTCTTCAATTCATCATTTCCACTATTCAATTATGGCAAATCATGGTCGAAATGTTAGCAATTCAGATTTGGGAGCTCGAGAGCTTAATATATATATATATATATATATATATATATATACACCTGAGATTCTGATGCCATAACCAAACATAAGGCCTCCTGTGGCAGCGATAATCCCACATATCACCACATAAATAGTGATCTTCCCTTCAAACTTCTTCGCGTTGTTGCTGCCGCCGCCGCTCGATATTACAACTGCATGCACCATCTTATCCTCCTCCTTATGATAAGAAAATGATTTTCAGAAAATATATGAGAAATTAAACCTAGAGAAGAAGAAGAAGAAGAAGAAGAATGGAAGTATTGTTGATAATATGTTGAGTGAAAGGATTTTATTAAGGAGATACTAAAATGCTACTAGGTATATTGAAAAAAAATAGAAAGACTGGTTGTAGTTGAGCAATTTGACTATATGAATTCAATGTTCCCGGGAAATATGGAGTATGTGTGTGTGCGTAATTGGTAACCTGAAAGGAATTATATTTTTTTTATGTCCTTTCTACCGGGTTAGAAATTAAGTTCCTAAAGGAAAATTCGAACCATGTCCATCCTCACGGGAGTCCTCCATCATAACCAATATGCCACGAACCCACGGTTAATATATTATACATTTTTGGTAGTACGTAATATTAAAGGGGGGAAAGTAAATAATAATATCAAATGCATATATATATATATATATATATATATATATATATATATATATATATATATATATATATATATATATATATATATATATATATATATATATATATATATATATATATCGCACCTTTCTGTTATAGGATTATCTCTCAAAGATTTAATTGGATTATGTTCATTAATAATGTCAATGTACATATATATTAACATGTAATTAAAATAATAATAAATAATAACAAGTATCTGGGCACAAATATTTTTTATTAATTAGATGGCATTCCATAAGAGTCCATGAAGAAAAATGTATTATATCAAAAAAATTGACAGAAAAATCATATATATAATATGATATCTATTTGAATCAAGATATTAGATAATGTGTTTGCACAAGGTTAAAATTTTATTCAACCAAATAAGATAGTCAACATTTTATTTAACAAAATAGGATAGTCAACATTTTATTTAACAAAATATATAACAACTTGATGTTATTGCCATATCGTGATTATCCTAATTTAAATTATTATGTTAGGAACATAGCATGAAACCAGTGAAATATAATTGTTCTCAAAAGCCAAAAAAATAATTAACCACATAAATAAAGCATAGCACATGCACACGATCACAATATCTAAGTACAAAACGGACAACGATATTTACGTGAAAAATTGTGACGAAAAAAATTCACGAGACTAGGAGTCAAACTCAAAAAAGCCTCTACTACTGTAGTAGAAGAATTACAATGCCTCATCTACAAGTTTTTCCAACTGATTCAAAGTGGACCACCTCAACTATTTAAATTGAGTGGAAATAGAATACAAGAGATTAGTGAGTTACCGAAGACAGGAGCACGAGAAGAAACTGGTCTGGATCTCCTCGAATGAATCCCTCTCTAAATCAACCATAAACTCTGAAATCCTCCTTCCTCTTAATTCTTTGAAAGTTGAACAACGAATGAAAATTCTCTTCTCTCTAGATAACCTTAACCACTTTTTTCAGAAATTAAATTAGGGTTAAGATATAAACCAACACCCCCCCCCCACCCCCACCCACCCTCATCATGAACAAATCACAATAGTTAGATACATTTGGACGACCCAAAATTGACCCAATTTTAACCCAGCCCCTACTAGGCAGTATACTGCCAGTATATGTAGGAACAACAAATTACACATAGAAAGCTGTTGAAAACTTGAAGATTTAGTATATTGGTAGTATATTATCAGTGTATTGTCAACCCTAATATGGCATAAATAAGCTCTATATCAGCTCCATTACAATTTTCTTTCATCACCAACGACTTTACAAGCTTCTCCAACACAAAGATGACACTTGTCACAATCCATGATGTTCTCCACATAGGAAGAAAATTCTACCCAACACCAACAATTTTTTTCCTTCCCGACAATGTGAAGGAGCTCGACATGCAAGCAACCTTCCTGCAGAACTCAATTTTTTCCTTTGGTAGAATCTTCGTGAGCTCGCTTCGTTAACATTTGTATGGACCTTCTCAAGCGTAGCATCTTTCCCCTCTAGCATGTCTTGTATCCATTGATACTGAGTTGCTATGTGCTTGGACCTACTATGAAATGTAGAGTTCTTACCAATGTGATAGCACTATGAATGTCACAAAGCAAGTGTATTGCTCTTGTTTTAGTCCTAAATCATGCAAGAAAATTTTCATCCAAAAAAACTCCTTACATGTCTCTAGCACTACAATGAATTTAGCTTATGTCGTAGATAAAGCGACATGCTTCTGTAATCGCGACTACCTCGACATTATTCCCCTCACGAACATCATCACTAGCAGAAAGTATATCTCCCGTTATTTCTGTCCCTAGCCATATCAACATCAGTGTACCCGACCAATTATGACTCGACACTTCCAAATGAAAGACTCCAACTAGAAGTGCCATGGAGATACCGACCGTAAGATCCATATGACCACATTCTAATGTCATTCCTGGATTTGAGAGATACATGCTAACTGATACGGTCGAATGTATAATATTTTGTCTTGTGCATACTATATCATACATGAGCTTGACATGCCCATAGATTTCTAACTTGGCGTGATTATTTGAGTTTTCTCGATTAGTCTGCATTGAGTATCACACATGCATATCTCGTTAGACACTTGTAAACTTTTTAAATCGACCTAAGAAGTATCCAATGGATTTCGTGAGTAGTTGGGTTTTCTGGAAGATTACTCGAGATTAGTAGAGACCCATGACACTACCATGCAATATGCCTAGGAATATCCATGATAGAATGGATACCAAAAATGAGATATGTCCTAATTTATCCCGAGCACACAACTTACGGTCGATATACTGCCAGCATACCATTGATATGCCGCTGACATGTTGTTATGCAGGAAATCCTCAAATTAACATTTTTTGGCTTGATCATGTTAATGACCACGATAAAGCCTCGGGTTATATAAACCCTTGCTTTCCTCTTTGAGTTTCAAACTCATTCCCTTTTCTCCTTCTCAATTTTCACAACGAGCTCCCCTCTTGAAAACCCTCTCGACATTTTGGTGATCTTGAACAATCGATGAAGCGAAGCATATGCCTTTGAGCCAACTGCACAATCCAGTTAACCAACTATAATATTGTCTGTCTTTGGCGGCAAAATAGTCTCGTAACTTCGGAAAATGGGTGCCTCCTCACAAAGGGAGTCGCAATGATGGACGATTGTTTACTAAAAATACAGATCTTCCCAAAGTCGTAAGATCGCTGACACATAGTGTCCAGCGTTGAAAGGTCAAAGAAGTCGGTAACATGATGACATGAGAGCCGACGGCCAAAGTCCCGGTAAACTGTGTTAGTAATTATGACAACAAGAGATGTTCTATAATGACAATTCTTTAGTGTGTGCGACACTCAAAGTCCATTGATACTAAATCTTTTCTAACATCCTTTCAAAAGATTTAATCCTTCTGGAAAGAAGTTGGATTCCAAATCCGAAAATCTAAAAAAAAAAAAAAATTTAAGAAGTGATCACCGGAATACTTTTTCATCTCATTCTCCCGAGTACGTAGGAATCTGCATGCTAGCCAAGACCAGTCCGGAAGGTTTAGTTATTCTATCCCGAACTAATTTTGGTTGTCCTTGACCCTTATTGTGGGTCTCGATCCTAGGGATCACCAACAACCCGACCTCTGTTAGGGCCGGTCACGTTTAGCTTGAGGGGATGTCCTAAGCAGAAAGAGATTGTTCAAATCTGAAATCTTATCGAATTTACCCTTGGGTCGGTCCTGATGCTAGTTTTTCTTTATAAGTTGTTGTTGAAGACCCTCTCCTGTTGTTATGATTATCCGGAGAAATTATGCAGATGTTCCTGATCACAGTACGAAAGGGCAGGACCAGGCCAGGAGTAAGCCAGAAAAACTTCGGACTTGGACAACCCCCTCTGCTTAGCGTAACCCCCAAACGCAACGTAACCTGCAAGAAGTTGGGATCGCAGGTGACGACCCCTCAAGACATAAAGAAGCGCCTTACAAGAGGCCGGATCAAAGGGTAGCCAAAATCAGCTTCGGCTAGGATATCAGGACAGAAACATGACCTCGATATACCGGAAATCAACAGCAATCCCATAATCTACCATCATATACATGTAACTTAATTAACTAGGTGGGAACTATGAAAAAGAGCATATATTTACATAAAATAGCTTGCCAATGAGAGAGAGAGAGAGAGAGAGAGAGAGGGAGATTGACATGCAGTAGTAGTCATGACTCATGAGCTAGCAGTAGGCTTGGATGCTGATGACTGCAGGGCCAAACCACAGCTCCCCGGCCACTTGTACTCACTGAGATGGAGCCTGCACCTGAAGGAGCCTGGGTGGTGTGTTGGAGAGCAAACACAGTACATCTTTGTTACACTACTTGTTGACATGGCTGCAGCCTCCTCCTTTGCAACTGCTGCTGCTGCTGCTGCTGGCAGTACAATCTGTGTCCACAGCCTCCTCTTCCTCCTTGAAGGAAGCACAGATGGATGGGGCTGCTGACAACACATGACTAATTGATCACTGATTGGCACCGAGAAGAAGAAGAAGAAGAAGGACTAACTGAGGGATTTTATCTGGAGATTTGAGTGCCAAGGAAGAGAGAATATTAGATGCTTTCTTGTAAGCTTTTCCTTTCGGATGATCATGACATCTATTCGTTCAGTTCAGCTCAGTCCCAAACACTTGGCCTGGGGAAATCAAGGATAAGTGCGTGCGTGTCGTGCACTGCATGCGCTTGCGTTTCGACATCGAATTCCTCGGCCAAGTCGAGTTATATGTCTTTATTCGCTTGCTTTTCTGTTCATTTGTTTTCCTATGATTTGGAACTATGAGACTGATAGCAACCTGCGAGCAAACATTGATTGATTGTGGAAGTCCCTGCCATTGTACCAAAATTACGACAAATGTGGTGGCTTGTACCAAATTAGGTGGTCAAGTTTTCACAGATCCATAAAAAAAAAATCACTAGTCACTAAAGGAGCGTTGGCACCTAAAACACATGGGAACAATGAAATCAAGAAATCAGTACCAACCAGCTAATAATCATTTGTATGTTTTTTTCGCGAACTTGTCTATATTATGAATAACAACGAACGAACTTGGATTGAGACTGCAAAGTTACTGTTCTTGTTAATGCAACAAACTGTAACTCCAACGCAGTGAAAGACTTTCCACAATAATTCCTACACTGCAACTAATGGAGCAGTAACAAACACAGAACCTACACATTCTCAAGCTATGCCTTTGAGGTGCCAGCGTGGTCCTTCTCGACGTGCTCCACCAACAGGACCGGGTCTCGGAAAGCTCTGCTGCACTTGGGGCAAACATCGACCGTCACTCTGGGGGCACGACCACCACCGGTTCTCTGACCACCGTGCCCGTGAGATCTCTCGACATGATCAATCAGGGCGGCGACGGTGGGGAACTTTGCTGGACATTGAAGGCAATGCTCCACGCGGCTGCCACTGTCGCCACTGCTCTGCGCCATTCCATCTCTAGCCTTCTGCAGTGCTTGATTTGTTGCAGTACTGAATCTACTCCACCAAGATGAACCCCCATCTGAGGAGGTTTGATGTGCGGACACGCCTCCTCTCTGACTTCTCAACATACTGATGAATGGGAAGCCAGTATCTGGTTTCTTCGGTCCTGGACACTTGTGATCAGGTCCGAACCGATGTTTCAAGCAGTGTTCTTGGGCACAGTCCCTACAGCGGATGGTGTTGGAGAAGGTTAACAGCTCTTTGCAGCCAAGAACAGGACAGCGCTTTTTCTTGGTGGCTTTCTGATAGTTGGATGGGTCGCAGTCGGTGTTAACATGGATATCCCAGGTGATGTTCGGGTCTTGATTTGGAACGAGACGGACGCCTTTAGCACAGAGTGGGCAGATGAGTACCGTCACGTCCTGCTGGTTGGCATTTGGGCACTGGTGTGTTGTGTAACTTCTATGTTGTAGACAGAATACCTGGGGACAATACAAACAATCAATCGTATGCTGAGATGTCAGCTTTAAAACAACCAAAAAGTTGTTCCGAAGAAATAATTCAGAAGAAAAAAAAACATGGTGGTGTATGCGACAAGCACAAGGAGGAATGTAATGTGCAGACCACACCAGTTTTGAACATGGCATTTGCTAAATACCTGGGGACAATACAAACAATCAATCTATGCTGAGATGTCAGCTTTAAAACAACCAAAAAGTTGTTCCGAAGAAATAATTCAGAAGAAGAAAAAAACATGGTGGTGTATGCGACAAGCACAAGGAGGAATGTAATGTGCAGACCACACCAGTTTTGAACATGGCATTTGCCATGAGAGGGCCTGAATCAATTTATAGTTATATAATTGCGACGAAAAATGATGTGCTTGCAGAAAAGGCCATCACTGCAAAAAAAAAAAACTCGCAATATTCACAGTTCGAAAAAAATAGACTCAATAGATTTTTTTTATCAGTTAAACAAAATTATCAATTTTGTTATCAACGAAAAAAAGACTCGATAGATTTTTTTTTTTATCATTTTTTTATAAAAAAATTCTTCTTCCTATGTTAATAATCCAATGAACCTTGTTGACGGTAAATTGGCAGTCCGTTGACGTTGTCGTTCAATCTGGGTACAAATTGCACCAAATTAAAAACTAGAGAGGGTTTTAAGCTACGAGTCTCTTTTTTTGGTAAAAACTGTGAATCCTGCGAGTGTTTTTTTCAACTTTACCCATCACGTGGCATTTGCCTGGGATTGGCCTGAATATAAGTTTCTCTACTCTAAAAATCGGATTATATGCAGGTTATGCCCAAAACAAGGCCACTAATAAGTATGTGGTGCATAAAGTATTTCAAGTGATAGTCTGTATATTTAGTGGAAATTGAAGTTTCTTCTTTGATATAGAATCATGAGGCCGTGTAAGAATTTGGTTCTAAATTCATCACAAAGATAAATAATGTCATCATACACCTTTTCTCACACTTAATAACCTCCTCGTGAAAGCCATCCAATTCAAGAGTAAGTAATCTATGAAGCTAAGTAGATAGGTAGAAGAATGATTTAGCAAAATTCTCCTGTCATTGACGATGAGGAAGAGTGGTTTAGAGACTGACTACTCATAAGCAATTTGCTCCAGAACAATACAAGACTAAACAGGAAAGAATGGCATTGTTTACTAATGAACCACCCAGGAGATGCTCAAACATGAACTGTTTTAACTTGGCTAATGAGTGGTTCAAGTTCCTGTATAAATATATCTTTGTGTGACTCACGAGCCAAGCTTGAGCTCTCACCATACTAGTTGAGCAAGCTTGAGCTGGCAATTAAACTCAAAATGTAAATGAATCAAATGTTAGCTAATCTTTCTACATTTTGAAGCGTGGGTGTGTATGCATCTCGTTTACACCAGGGTGTAGGGGCTAAGCACATTGATATACTTGTGGATGGTGCAGGATTTGTTAAGAAACTCGCCATCTTGTTTCTATTAGATCAACAAAACATCAAAATGACATGTAGCTAATTATGAAGCAAACTAAATAAACCTAAACAACTATTATTTAATACAAGTCTATAAAGTCGTATAATCTTAAGGATCAATATTTCTCTCACTCGGTCGGGACATTTCCTATCGATTTGCTTAGCAGTTAGCAGATAGTCGAATAGTTAATACAACATACTTTCTACTTACCACTTCCATATTACAATAGAACCAGAAGCATACATTTCAATTTGTTTAAAATGTCACCTATTGTAGAATAATTAAGTTTCAGATTTAAATTTTTCATCGGCACTTCACAAACTTGCAAGCATTAAAAAATGGAGTTGTCATTCAACTGATACTACTCTAGTCATATTGTTTCTACTCATGATCTTTGATTATGTGACCAATTTATGTTGGTTGCTTATCAATTAAAGATACTTCTTAGATCAAATTCAAAACTGAAACTTGTGGGTATAGGTCTGCTGTGCTATACTATACTGTGTTTAGGTGGATGGTCAGGAATAACAACAGTGCATAGAAAAAAAAAACAATTGACATTGCATACTCGAATTAAAGGAACCAAAACAGATAAGCTCTAGGATCGAAAGACTAGCTTGTTCCATTGACAAACATGTCCTATATTTCGATTTCTGCAAGCAGCGCAGGTACTGGTTTTGCGTGGAGATATCAATATTCGTCCTGATCAATTTGAGAAAGTGGATCTGTGTGCTTATACGTTACAACATCACTACCGTCGCACCCAATTTCCTTTTTTCTCTTTTTTTTTTTTTTTGAAATCATCCATTTTAGGACATTCCTCTTCACGAAAAGATGACTCCGAAGAGCAGCTTTCTTGCTCAACTGTCTGATTATTATCATATCTAGAGAAAGATAGGTTCTTATCGATAAACTATCTTTCTTGCATGAAACTAGTAGGTGACTGATATGCTAGGAAAATGATGAGTAAGATCGGGAGTCGGGGTAAGCATCTGAATCAGCGACACCTAAGCACACATACATATTCGGATTGGTTCCAGTGTCCCAAAAGTAGTGATTGTGTTATCAGGAAAAAAAAACATTGTCATGGAAAAAAAATCATAATATTTGGAATTTCGGTTTACGATAAATTTCACTAATTATGAGATCTCTAACTCTTCATGAGAAAGAAAGAAAAAAAATGATGTGACACGGTTCGGACATGGCGGCGACATGAATTTGGCACCTGTGTTGGTGTGTCATAAGTATTCTAAGAGTGCATGTGCCGTGTCCGACACGATGCGATCCACTGCTATCTGCGCTATATGAGTTCTTCCTTCCCTATTAAAAATGGTCAAGTGTGTCGCCATTGGGCATCTCTAGTGGGCACTCAAGCAACCTATGACGACAGTCGTATTAGTTGTATTTAGTGTCAAAGATGGAAACTTTCCATCAAAGTCAATGATTTTGGTGGGGTGTGTAATATCGCGCTCCCACCTTGAGCCTTACAATGGCTCTATCTATTTTTTGGCACGACAATGGGGTTTTAGGTTCAGTTTTGACCCATGATTGTCAAATTGGGTTTTGGTCCTGTTTGTCCTTTGGGTTTGGATTGGTTAGGTTAAACCGCTTGCTTTGGAAATGGCATTTTCTGATTGTGCTTGGTTTGGACTCGAGTCCAATGGACCCTAATGGTTTGAGTGGAGATGCATTCTTAATGGGTCGGGTTTTGGATGGATTATAGGGCGAGACCCACTTTGGAAGCCTATATAAAGGACCATCCCCCTCATTTCATTCTTGATTCAAATTATTTACGTTGAGACTTGAGAGAAGGGGGGAGAGAGAATGAGGAAGACACTGCGGAAGCCTTGTCGAAGTTCTGTCGGAGCATACGAAGGATTCAGCAAAGAAGATAAGACGAGACAACAAGTTTTACTAAGGAGCTCTTCAACTTGTTACGTAGGCTTTCATCAAACGGTGAACGGACGGAACACTTCTCTTCTTGATGATTCACTTCTTAATAAAAGATATTTTCTCGCATCTCCCCTGTTGTGAATACCATATTTAAAAATAACCAAGATTAGAAGAGATTATAAATGTTTGTATACATTTCTTATGCTTTCATATTGACGATTTCTTTTAGTAGTTTCCTTTTGATAATAGTCAATGGAATAAAAGAATATTAGAATACTTGATAACAGAGACTGGTAGAACTATACTTATGTTGGATCTTCGTATTGTTGTGTTTGTATGCTAACTATAGAATAAGATAAAGGACATAGTGATGTTCCTAAGCTTTCATCTTCGTTGCTTTTGGATGATATCAAGAACACAAAATTTGAGAACACTAGGTCCTTCCCTTGCTTGAATAATGGAATACGAGGATGAAACCTATTCACTTATTAGTAACTTGGATATGCATTAAAGGAAGTTTGTAATTAGAGAAGAATGAATATGAATATGGATTGGGAAGGATTAATTCTGCGCTAATTGAAGGACTGTTATGTTGGTATAGTATTTAGAAGACCGTTACGGTTACATACTAAGTAGAGAACTATGAATATGGACTGGTACAAAGAAACTGAACTCGTCGTAAACATGAGGACATTGGTAGGCTAAAAGAGATTTGAGAACACTAATAATGATATGATCAGTATTTAACATGATACACAATAAGAGAATTAGAAGATAGTTTAAGAAGATTAAGAACTCGAGATGTTCGTTTAAGAGAATGGATTAGTAGAATAATATCGAGTTGGACGACACTAGATAGCTATCAACGCGTATGTTATTATGATATCATGATAGTAAGGTACTTTGTTGGCACAATTGTGTTTGGTTGCTAAAAGTCATGGAATTATAGTTTAAGAAGATTAAGAACACGAGATGTTCGTTTAAACGGTTGGGTTAGTAGAACAATATTGATGAATGGAATCGTTAGACGATACTAGTAAATGATATAGCTATTGACATGTATGTTATTATGATATCACGATAGTGAGGTAATTTGTTGGCACGATTGTATTTGGTTACTAAAAGTCATGGAAACGCTATAAGTATCTTTGGTGGAAACTATTGTGGAACATGAGCTGAACTGAGTTAGAAGGTGCGATAAGGCACAGTGTTTGAGATGAGGCTCTGGAGATGTGAACAAGCTGAGACTCTGGATTCACGGATGGAATTGTTTGATAGTTCTTATATTGTTGTTGCATTATCTTTCATTATATTTATTTCTTTACAAGATAGATTTCATATGCATTAGTCATAGACAACTTGGTGCACAAGTAAATTTCTTGAACGATGTTCGCGCGGCGGAAATTGGGTCGACCTAGGGGCAATAATAGTTTCGTGGATCTTCTAAGGGAGAAGTTATCGTACGGGTATTTAGGGTCTTCAGTATGGCTCGCTACCTTAACCGGAGAGTTGTTGGTGGATATACCATCTTTATCACTCGAGGGTGTAAATCTTCAAGTATGACGGGGATCATTGACCAACATGTAGACGTGATTGCATGCTAACGAGTTGTGTTTTGAGTTGTGTTGTGCGACATAACAATTTGTGTTGCATGACCCTATTAATGATACCGCTAACAGTTGTTTTGCAGAGAAAAATATGTGACGCTTGAATACTATACGCTTGAATACCATATATATATATATATATATATATATATAGGAATTACCTATGAATTACTAATCCTTGTGTTTAAGGGACGGGCTTTGGTGCTTAATATGTTTCTTTTACTTAACCACCTTATAATATGTTGTTTCAATTATAATAATATTTCAAAGTCTAAGAGATGACACCCTCACAATTCGAACATTGACCCTAAGTCGGATTGTACGAGAAACGGGAAGGAATATGAATGTGCATGTACGAGAAACGGGAAGGAATATGAATGTGCATGCTCGATACATAGGAATGGTCTAAATGGAATAAAAGGGATGTGGCATATTGTGGTGAAGGAATTTGATTAATGTGGATTGTTGATAAATGATGGATTTTAAAAATAGATGTAGGATAAAGGAATAGAAAGACCCTCACAATTCGAGCATTGACCCTAAGTCGGATTGTACGAGAAACGGGAAGGAATATGAATGTGTATGCTGGATACATAGGAATGGTCTAAATGGAATAAAAGGGATGTGGCATATTTTGGTGAAGGAATTTGATTAATGTGGATTGTTGATAAATGATGGATTTTAAAATAGAGGTAGGATAAAGGAATAGAAAGACCACTTAATAATATTAATGATTGTATTTCATATGATTACTTATGTTTGATTTTAGGTGGGTTGGATTTTCCACTCACCACTACATCCAAGTGTATTGACCATCACCATTTCATGTTCAGGAAGCGGAATAGGAACTCCGAGACAATAGACATTTTTTTCAGTTCGACGTAAATTTGTTTATTGACATTAGAAGGGTCTTTAATCAATCTAATTATTTGGATATAATAAATGGAAGTTTTAAAATAAGTTTCTTAGTTGTATTTCATTGGAATTCTTCGATGGTTTCCATTGATTCTACTCTCTGTTCTTAAAGGCGGCCGCCTAGGCGCTAGACGGCTGGTGTCCGTCCGATGTCCGCCTAGACGACCGTCTAGTTCCTCCGACGTCCGACTATGCATGTTACGGGTTTCATGAACTTTTTATACAATTTTTATTAGGTTTTTTTGACTTTTTTTTTATATCTTTTGAACCACCTAGATCTAGGCGACCGTCCAGACGGACTAAGCATTAGGTGGCGGGTATCCGTCCGACTAACGTCTAGCGCTTTTCACAAGCTTGATTTTACTCTTGTATAATCCTAAGTTTAATTTCAGCTGCAAAATTTATAAGTTTCAGTTGACTCTAATAGCATTTATTTCCGCTCGACTCTAAAAATTATGTTCAATTTATCCTCGAGCATAGTAAATTTCGCTACATTTGTAAAAGTCTTGAATATTCCGTTAACTCTTGAAAGCTATAAATCAAAATTATACGCCTTGTACAAGTCAACTTAGACTTGTATGACATCACATCGCAAGAACTATTTATAGGGATCGGGGCATGACAAAGTTTGTTTCATTTTAGTGTTTGTGTTGTGTCCAGTATGTCCCCTACATGGCTACATACGTTTCCACAGTAGCTGTGTTAGTGTCAAGATCGAAAGTTTCCTGTAAAGTATACGTCTTTGGCGACAGTATCGCGTTCAGTACATGTCCGACACGGCTATTATGTGTCCGGCACAATGCGACACGGATACAGCAGGGATTTTGGGTGTGATTCCACTGCGCACATCTATGTACTATCCACACTAGCCGGATTTGTGTTACATATTGAAACTTTTCAACAAAGTTTACATCTTTGGCGTCTATCTCGTATCTGATACGTGTCCGACATGGCTACATTCGTGTCTGACACGACACGACACAGGGCACATTTCTGGAGTGATTATGTCATGCTCATTCTTATAATATACCTACAGAAGCTGTATTTGTTTAAGATCAAAATTTCCCAGCATAATTTAACGTTTTTGGCACCTATGTTGCGTCCGACACAGCTACATACGTGTCCGACACGGTACGGCACATTTTTTTCCGTGTGGTTCCGCTGCGCGCATTCTTATGCTATATCCACGCTAGTTGTATTTGAACCAAGATCGAAATTATCCAACAAAAGTATACGCCTTTGGCGTCTGTATCGCGTCCGACACGTGTCCGACACGGCTGCATGCGTGTTCGACACGGCGCACGAACAAAATGATGTGGGGAGTAAGTACCTTTGTGCAGCGGTCGCAGGTGAAGGGGAGGAAGTCGATGAGCTTGCAGTCGTCGACGCTGCAGTGCTTCCCGAGATCTGGGAATTCCGGAGTCCCCATCCACACAAATTGAAAAGGAAGAAGAAATTTTGATGGGAATTTGAGAATTG
Source organism: Iris macrosiphon (assembly GCA_036927795.1). Lineage (NCBI taxonomy): Eukaryota > Viridiplantae > Streptophyta > Magnoliopsida > Asparagales > Iridaceae > Iris > Iris macrosiphon. The sequence goes on from JAYESA010000006.1 coordinate 235,055,263, forward strand.
AGAGAGAACAAGAGAGGGGATTTACGCAAATTTTCTAAAAAAATTTCGTTACTTTCTTTTTCTCTCCCAATTCCTCCTCCTCCAACCTTTTGAAGGAGAAGTAGCAGTCGAAATAAAACGCGTGAGAGGAAGAAGAACAAACACACCGGTGGGAATAGAAAATTCGAGAATAGGTTCTTTTGCATATAAACCACTTAGCTTTTAACCATTATGATAGGACAACGGTATTTTTGTACGCAACTCTCTCTACGCTTCTCCGTATTACTTCTCTAAATCTTGTTAATTACTTGGAAAAAAAAAGTCTTTTTCGAGTTATAATTCTCATTGTATACTTGATTTGGTCGGCCCACCCTCCACGTAAGCATGCGATAAGCCAATAAGGGAGGAGTATGGAAAGAAATTGATGGTTATGGATATGTTAATATGTTGCAAGGGTACAAATACGAACCTTGATATGTGCACTTAAAATTTAGGTTTCAATAGAATTTGTCAATTCCAACATAGTTATGCATGGAATATAAAAAGTAGGGCTAATTAGCGTTTAGATCCTGAATTTTATATCAGTTTAGAGTTTAAGTCCTGCCATATCCAATTTGAAAGTTTGGATTCTTATTTTTTGTTTTTTGTTTCATTTTTTCCGTTATCCCCTAACATAACAATGACAACAACCAACACATATTTTCAAAGAAAAACATGCTTACCAAAATATTAGAACACAAATCTATGCTTCTCAGTCTAAAGCAGAAGCACTAGTGTTGTTTGTTAATGCCATATTAGCATACATAGTTGGTCAACAAACTAAAGATACATCCTTAATTTATAGTTGAAGAAGGTGTCAACATCTCCACAAAATGAGACTTTGCAATATGTACTCTTTTTGAGGAATTTGCAATCGCATATAACAAAAGAATAGTCGACATACCAACTGAATGTAAATAACACAAGTATGATACTTTCTTTTCAAAAGCTTCCAAGTATTTTAAATGATCTTTTTACTAAAGCCTATAAAACATATGATATGCTTCAAACTATTATAGTTACACCTGTTGTAAGTTCATCTTCAAGATTTGAAGTAACTCCTTCATATGTTATTACAACACAAGTATAGAAAGTTGGTCATAAATATTATTTAACATTCTTTAAAGGTGTTCATTGTGTCACGTCCCGCTGGATTGGTCGTCCCCGCTGGGCGCGAATCACCACGCCAGCGCTCCCGGACGATCGTTCCCATCAGGACGTGATGCCACGCGAGCACAAGCTGCGTCCGCGCAAGACCATGATCCGAACAGGCAGAGAATTAGCTAAGACACAGAGTCACACAGATAGTCTGAATGCAGCGGAATAAGAAACCGAACAGGCGATAGATAACAGGTTTACAGAGTCGTCATAGCGGAAGCAATTGAATAAACACGAGTATGAAGGTAAAATAAGCACTTTATCGATGATCCATAAATATTACAAGTGGCGTTAGGCCGAGATTACAAGTCGCTCAAGCACTCTCTCTGGAAATAAAAAAGGCTTGACAAGTGGCTTACAACTTGGAATGATGCATAGACGATGTTCCAACATTATGTCTTGTATATGTGCTTCATCTCCGGATGCAACACTCCAAGGCTCCAGAGCGATCTCCACTCCTTAGCCCGCACGAGGGGTTTCCGCACCGAACGAGGTTCTCCGGCACCCTGCAAGAAATCCCGTGGGTTATCAGTACATGAATGCACTGGTGGGGAGACTTCTCGCCCGCTCGACAAATCCAAACACGTTCAATTACTTATGCGCACTCTATCATTGTTGTCTTTCTATTCTTTTTTTAGCATCAGTTTTATGGCAAAGATATAAATCCTAACTCGTATGGCAGTGCGTCGTGCGATATAAGAGTAACACAGCGATACTTATCATTGTTGACCATTTCATGCTTCATTCAAAGTATTTCAAATTATAAGGAATTTAAAAACTTTGAAGGGGGTCTTATAGAAGCATGAAATATGTTGGGGAATTATACGCGTATTATATAGTCAAACTCCCCAACATACATGAAGTCGGCGTAAAGCAAAGCCTCAGAGCAATACGCGTAAAACAGAACTTCAAGGCTGCATGGCGTAAAATATAGCTTCAGAGCTGCCCGCGTAAAGCAGTACTTCAAGACTATTTTAGCGTAAAAGGTTGCTACACCTCCCCCCGACGTAAAATACGTTTGTTTTTAATGCAACGTAAAGTCATACGAGGAACTCTTCGTATTCCTCGGATGAATCTGTCAGACAAAACAGTGAACCTGACTCCTGACAAAAGTACTGCACGATGATCGAGAGGACGGCTGTGATGATAATTTTGTACAGAGACCCAAACTGTCGTTTAGCGACTTATTCTTGATACAAGTCATTTTTACGCATTCAAAGAATACGCTGCCTATTCTACATGGGCAGAAAGGAGTTTTATGCTCGAGATAAAGACGAAATCAGACGCCACGTCAAAGGCTATTTCCTGCACAGAGGTCGAGGCATATCTCTGCATTTAATACACGAGATGGAGGCATATATCTGCATTTAATGCACGAGATTTGGTTCTATTCTTCAGATTTTGTCATGACGGAAAAGAGCTAAAACTGTGACTAATACGCTCACATCACCATCCTTGCATTCTACGCCAACCAGGCTATTTTCAACTATAGGAGTACGCCGTATGCTATCTCCTCGAAATACGCCAACTCGGCCATATTTGTCAAGGTATGTGATAAGGCTATTTAGCCCGGAATACGTTCAAAGACCTCAGTCGTGATGGATAATTGACTGGAAAAGCTAAAACTGTGACTAATACGCTCACATCACCATCCTTGCATTTTTACGCCAACCAGGCTATTTTCAACTATAGGAGTACGCCATATGCTATCTCCTCGAAATACGCCAACTCGGCCATATTTGCAAAGGTATGTGATAAGACTATTTAGCCCAGAATACGCTCAAAATCTCAGTCCTGATGGATAATTGGCTATTTTACGCTGGTTATCTATTATTCATGAACCATCAAGTTTTACGCAGAGTTTGGCTTTTACGCCAACAAGACAGAGTTTGGCTTTTACGCCAACAAGACAGCTCTTTGGCTTTTACGCCAAGGAGACAGTTATTCGGCTTTTACGCCAACCATCTTTACGCAGGGGCTGTTACCTACGTGGCTTGCATGCCATGATCTTCGAGAAGCAGTTATACGCGTTACCTCATAAAGGGATACGCGTCACACGCAGACTCAGAAGATTATTTGAACGTGGATAGCAGTTGTCATAACCGCAGCGTAAAGGAGGCAGTCTTCTTCACAGCTAGGCTTTTATGCCAACCGAGCTTTTACGCCTACAAGACAGTTATTTGGCTTTTACGCCAACCATCTTTACGCAAGGGGCAGTTACCTACGTGGCTTGCATGCCATGATCTTCGAGAAGCAGTTATACGCGTTACCTTATAATGGGACATGTCACGCCCCGATCTCCCGCAGGCAAATCGGCCGTTCCTGCTAGGCGAGAATCATCGCGCCAGCGCTCCCGCGGAATAATCGCTTTGACCCATCCGGACGTGATGCCGCACGAGCGTTAGCCACGCCCGTGCAAGACCGTGGTTCGTTGGCTGGCGGTAAGAGTTCTAAGCCACAGAGTCGTACAGATTGTCCGAGTGCAGCGAAATCATGAACGCATAGGCGATCGATAACAGGTTCACTGAGTTGACAGTAGCGGAAGAATTGAAACACAAGTTGAAGTAAAGCAAGCCCTTTTATTCATATTGAAACAAGTGTTACAGGCGGCGTATAGCCGAGATTACAAGTCGCTCGAGCACTCTCTCTGAAACATAAAAGCGTGCCAAGTGGCTACATTTATGGATGATATACAGAAAATATTCAGGCGATGTTCAGGCGATATTCCAACATTATGTCTTGTATATGTGCTTCAGTTCCGGACGTAGCGTTGTCACGCCCCAGTCCCAAAATGCCGAGGGACTGGAGATGCGTGGCAATGGCCAGCAGTACGCACGGATGGATAACCCAATTTAATGGAATCATCAGGGCGTACTTAAGCTGTAAATAAGGTCTACTATAACAAGTCACACTAATCTCATCCATAAAGATAAAGAAATTAACTGCATAATCAAATGGAAATAAGTAGCAACAACATCACAGCAAGTCAGTCGGAGGAACATTCCGACTATAGTCTGAATAAGCTGGCTCTATAGGCCAGGAACAAGAGATATAAACATGAAATAAATAAATGAGTACTGGAACAGGCACTCAGGAGAAGTCCTCGGCAGTCACCTCGTCTTCAGTGTTCGGTTCTGCTCCAGCAATAGTCTCAGCTCCTGTCCCGTATACCTCGGGATACTGCTCCTCAGCTAAACCTGGGGACATAATCCATTCCAGGTCCTCAGTGGACATAGCAAGGCACAAAAATAAAACAAGCCAAATGAATAAGCAGTGCAATAAATAAATGAACAGCAGGGTAAACTAAGTAACCATCTATGTGATATGCAAATGAGAGCAACACTAGTACTCAGGCTGAGACCGCTACAAGCTCTGTGTCGGGGAGCCGGTAGCAGTAATAACACGTAAAGGGTCTAGCTCTGCTGGAGAGTCTACAACCTCACAATAATAGTAGATATATATATATAGAACAGCCTGTAGCCTGTGTGTCTCTCCCCACCCAATGTAATCACGCAAGCCATGACCATAACGTCTCATGTCCATGTCAGCGGGATTATAACTAATGCAACCAGTCATACTGTCTATAAGTAAATGTCTCTATCAAGTCCTGTCTCCTATACAGAATCACCACGAATATCTCAGGAGGATTCTGTCCATGATAGTGTCAAGTGTCCTGGGTTGTAGGATACTTGATAGGTCAAGTACAAAGTAAGAGAATCGTAAATACATCTCTAAATGACGAACCCAACACCGCGTACGGTGTCGGTACCCGACTATGATCGGACACTAGGTACGTCACACGTTCCCTAGGTTAAGCAGTTTAAATCAGTTTATATGAATTTGCACAAGAAATCCAGCAGAGTATTTTTACAGAAAATATGAAAATAATGACTGCAAGTTTGGCAAGGTGCACTTGCCTGATATTTGAATTCCACTTAGGTCCTGGTTTCGAAAATTTCTAAAGATGTCTCCAAAAGCTGAAATAAACAGTACCATCACGCTCAGAAGGTGTCAAACAGCTAGGAACGCCTGTCCTTGGGTCCAATTTGGAGACAAGGGCAAAAACGGTAATTTCGGACCAAAACGGGGTCCACCGGTGGGCCCGCTTTGCACCGAAAAAGGTGTCAGGGTCAATGGTCTCCAAATTCACCAAACTTAGTGTCAACAGGTCAGGAACGCTGATACGAACCCAACGGAACTTTCAGATTTGAATTCCGATGAGCCGATCACAAAATCGTCCGTCGAGCGGGGCCTGTGGGGCCCACGACACGCGATTTCGTCAACGTTCTCAGAATCGGACCAAACTTGACCCACAGGACCAGCGTATCGCTACGAGTCCGATGGCACAAGTTTCGTCTTGATCCGACGTGTGTGCACGAAGTTAGGGTAAATTGCAGAAAAGGCGGATACAGGACGATGTCCGCGGATACGCGTTGATTCCGGTGTGCACGCACACCCGAATCAGCTTTCGCGAAATCCCACACGTCCGTATCGACGAGGCGCACGTATCTGTGAAGACCGCACGCGACCAAGTCATCCCATTTGGCGGGGCGTACTCAGTTTCGGGGTAAAACAGGGTCTGGTTTTTCCTGTTTTTGGATCGCGGTGTACGATCACCACAGGACGCGATGCCCCGAGCGGTTTGTCCGGACACCGAGAGGGTCATACAGGCTTCGCGTAGAAATTTACAGAATCAAAAACAGAGATCCGAGGTGCAAGTTACGAGTACCTGAAGGGGACCCAAAAACTGGGATTTTCCTGTATCCGACACGCGAGTTCGTGTCCTGCGGTGTCCGGCCTAGGGCTGGGCTTCACTGTGTCCGTGTCTCCTGTTGGCGGACACGGTGGAGGCAACTCAGGGCGGTGAGGGGCCGGCTAGGTCTCGGTGGCGCGTGCTGCTCCTGCGGAGGGGAGAACAGCCGGAGGAGGAGGGGGTTCTGGAGAGGGTAGGCCGACGTCGGCGCTCGGCTCCGGGCGGAGGAAGAAGAGGAAGGGTGGAGATGGGAGGCTCTGGCGTGGTGCTCGGCCGAGGGCAGCGGCTAGGGGAGGGGACGGCGGTCGCCGGAGTAGGGTTAGGGTTTCGGCTTGGGGGGGAAAGGGAGGCGGAGGAGAGGGGATTAAATAGGGCTCGGGGGAGGGGTTCGGCCGGGGCGACGTGGGCGAGGGTTTCGGAGGGGGAGGCGGTCGTGGAGGAGGACGTGGCCGGCCGAAAAACTCGGCGCCGGCGGAGTCTGCGGGGAGAGGGAGTCGTGGGTTGGGGGTGAAGATGCGGGTCGGGTCGGGCGCGGGTTCGGGTCTGGCCGACCCGCCCGACCCATTAACAGCGGTGGGCTGGGTTCAAACGGGCTGGGCCCACTGGGCCGGGCCGGGCCCAAGAAAACAGAAAAATATATAAATAGTAAAAATAATAATAATAAAAGAATTATTTAATTAGAAAATAGCTTTTAGGCTTTTAAAAAATAGGTCCGAGGCCCAATAAAATTTCAAAAAATTACCCTAAGTCCGGTTTTCTATTTTACACCATAAAATAATATTTTTATTTCATTTTAATGTTATTTATTGGCAATTAAAAATTTTATAAACTCACTACAGGGCCTATGTAAATTCCTGAAAAATTGCATATTAATTCCAAAAATTAATTTTTAAAAATCTAAAAATATAGGGTGTTTACAATCTACCCCCCTTAAGAGGATTGCGTCCTCGCAATCGAAGGGTAAACTATAAAGGCAAGATTTACAGAATTTAAGAATGCTTAGGTTCTACCTGATTCTGCAAATAGGTGTGGATAACGCTGCCGCATAACATCTTCTCGCTCCCAGGTCGATTCGCCAGGAGAGTGCTGCTTCCAAGCTACTCGAACCAGTCTGATTGTCTGCCCTCACAGCGTCTTCTCGCTGGTGTCGAGTATACCCACTGGCTGTTCCTCGTATCTCAGGCTAGGTCCCACCGAAATCTCGGAATGATCAATCATATGGCTTGGGTCTGTCACATACCTCCTCAGTTGTGAGACGTGGAATACGTCATGCACTCCCTCTAAGGATGGAGGTAATGCAAGACGGTAAACTACCTCACCGATGCGCTCCAAGATATCAAATGGCCCAATGTACCTTGGGCTCAACTTGCCTCTGCTGCCGAATCTGATAGTACCTCTAGTGGGCGAGATCCTCAAAAATACATGCTCTCCTTCCTTGAACTCCGGGGGTCGTCTGTGTGCATCGGCCCAATGCTTCTGTCTATCCTGGGCTGCACGGAGATGGTTCTGAATCTGTTTTACTTTCTCCACTGTCTCCGTTACCAGCTCTGGACCTAGTAATTGACGTTCGCCAACGTCGCTCCAGCATACAGGCGATCTGTACTTCCTTCCGTACAATGCCTCGAAAGGTGCCATCTGAATGCTTGCCTGATAGCTGTTGTTGTAGGAGAACTCCACTAAGTGCAGATGATCTTCCCAAGCTCCTCCGAAGTCCAGTATACATGATCGTAGCATATCCTCCAGGATCTGAATTGTGCGCTCTGATTGGCCATCTGTCTGAGGATGATAGGCAGTACTGAACTTGAGCCTGGTGCCGAGACTCTCTTGCATGCTTCGCCAGAAGTGAGATATAAATCTCGAGTCTCGATCTGATACAATACTAACCGGCACTCCATAAAATTTTACGATCTGACGCATATACATGTCGGCTAGTACTTCCGTGGATTGTCCGACTCTGAACGGCAAGAAGTGAGCCGACTTAGTGAGCCGATCCACGATGACCCATACTGCATCCTTACCACTAGGGCTTCTTGGAAATCCAGTGACGAAGTCCATGGTAATATGCTCCCACTTCCATTCAGGGATGGGAAGTGGCTGCAACATACCTGCAGTCCTTTGGTGCTCGGCCTTCACCTGCTGGCAGACTAAGCATTTTGCCACAAAGCGGGCAATCTCCCTTTTTATTCCATGCCACCAGTAATATTGTCTTAGGTCCCGATACATCTTGGTCCCTCCTGGATGAACAGAGTATATGGAGCTATGCGCTTCTGTCATCAACTCCTGCCTTAATTCTCCATTTGGAACACATAGGCGATTTCCGCACCTTAATGTTCCGTCCTCGTGGATGCGAAGTCCCGTCTGCAGGCCTGCTTCTGTTCTTTCTCTCAGCCTTCAGAATCTGGCATCGTTAGGCAAAGCTTCCTTGATTCTCTCCACTAGCGATGACTTCACTTCGAGGTTAGCCAGCAAACCATTTTGTCCAGGTAGAACAACCTCTATCTGCAGATCTTGCAAGTCTTGTAATAGCTGAGGCTACTCCGTTAAGAAATAAGCCGAGGGTTTTCTGCTGAGGGCGTCGGCTACAACATTTGCTTTCCCTGGGTGGTACTGCAGATCGATGTCAAAGTCCACCATCAACTCAAGCCAACGCCTTTGCCTCATGTTGAGCTCCTTCTGTGTATAAACATACTTCAAGCTCTTATGATCAGTGAATATCTCGACCTTCTCTCCATACAGATAATGTCTCCAGATCTTCAATACAAAAATCACTGCAGCTAGCTCCAGGTCGTGCGTTGGGTAGTTCTTCTCGTGGACCTTCAGCTGCCTCGATGCATAAGCGATAACCTTGCCATGTTGCATCAAGACACAACCTAGTCCACTACCGGACGCATCACTGTATACAACAAAACCTCCTGACCCTGAGGGAAGAGTCAAGACTGGTGCTGTTGTTAGACGCCTCTTCAATTCTTCGAAGGCATTCTGGCATTCTTCCGTCCATAGGAACTCCTGATCCTTCCGTGTCAGCTTAGTCATCTGCTCTGCGATCCTTGAAAAATTTTCTACGAACCGTCGGTAATACCCAGCAAGTCCAAAAAAACTTCTCACTTCCGCAACAGAGGTAGGGGTAGGCCAGGTTTCTATAGCAGTGACCTTTTCTGGGTCCACAGACAGTCCTTCACCCGAGATAATATGCCCTAAGAATGGCACCTTGTCCATACAGAACTCACATTTGCTGAGTTTGGCATAAAGCTTCTCCCTTCTCAAAGTTTCTAGCACAATTCTAAGGTGTTCCTCGTGCTCTTCGTGGTTCTTGGAGTAGACTAGGATATCATCAATGAATACCACCACGAACTTATCCAAGTACTGATGGAAGACCCCGTTCATCAAACTCATAAATACGGCGGGTGCGTTGGTTAAACCAAACGGCATAACTAGGAACTCATAATGCCCATACTTAGTTCTGAAGGCCGTCTTTGGGACATCTTCCTTTTTCACCCTAATCTGGTGATAACCGGATCTAAGGTCAATATTTGAGAATACCTTAGCACCACTCAATTGGTCAAACAAATCATCAATGCGTGGTAATGGGTACCGGTTCTTAATAGTTACAGCATTAAGGGCTCTGTAATCAATGCACAACCGTACAGATCCGTCCTTCTTGGGTACAAAAAGTATAGGTGCTCCCCATGGTGAAATACTGGGCCGGATAAATCCTTTCTCCAGAAGGTCGTCAACTTGTGTTTTCAGATCCACTAACTCCTTAGGTGCTAGCCGATATACCGATGAAGTAATAGGTTCGGCTCCTGGAGTTAGGTCTATTGTGAATTCTATCTCCCGATCAGGTGGTAAACCTGGAAGATCGTCGGGGAACACATCTACAAATTTCGTTATGACTCTTGGGTAACTTGAATCTTCTTCTACAGTCAATACCCTAAGAGTTGGCTGGACCCCTTGTTCTACAGCTTCTCGTAGAAATTCAAACTCAGGAAGGCTAGGGGGTCTAAATATCACTTTTCCAAGCCGGCACTCCAGTGTCGCTTGGTACTGACTTAACCAGTCCATACCAAGTACAACATCGTAATCAGGCATAGAAAAGATCAAGAATTGGGCTCGCATCTTTCGGCCACAGACTACTACCGAACATGATCTACAGATATCACTAACCAGGATAATTCTACCTCCCGTTAGAATTCTCTTCATCTTCGAGAGAGGTGCGGTAGCTATTCTATGTGTGGCTACGAAGCTAGCAGCAATAAATGAATGCGAAGCTCCAGAATCAAATAATGCTACAGCAGGAATTGAAGCTACTAATATGGTACCTGCTATCACTTCGCCTGCAGTAGCTTCCTCAGTGACTGCTAGTGCATATGCCTGACCTCGTCCCTGAGCGGGACCTCTTTGCTGACGAGCTTGTTGGAACAATGCTGCCTGAGGTGGTAGAGGTGGCCTGGCTCCTCCAGGCCCTGTCTGTGTTGCTCCCCCAGCTGAAAGAGCTGCAGGTGGAGCTGGTCGATTCGGAACTCCCTCTCGACGTTCCGAGCAGTCCTTTGAGAAGTGTTGTCCAGATCCGCAAACCAGGCAGAGTCCCAGCTTGCGTCGACATTCCTTTTCAATATGTCCTACCTTGCTGCAGTAATGGCAAGTAGGCAGGTTCTTAGTTGCTGCTCTTGGAGGCGGGCTCTTCTGAGGCCGTTTAGCAGATTCCCCTGGTGATGACTTGGACGGTGCTGAGGAGAAGGGACGTTTCAGGCTTGATTCCCTCCGAGTAACGCGCTCCAGCCGACGTGCTACAGCTAGGACGTCGGTGTAAGAGGTGGGCGCGACCGATCCGATTAACTTTTGAAGCTCGAACCTGAGCCCATCAAAGAACTTTTTCGCCTTCTCCTCTTCGGTAGGAATTAGCGAAGGGGCGAAGCGGCTCAGGCGAATGAATTCGGCGTTATATTCCTCCACCGTCATGTTGCCCTGGATCAGGCGGTTGAATCTGTCTCGGAGTTCTGACCGAGCCACAGCAGGGATGTACATTTCCTGGAAGAGTCTGGAGAACTCCTCCCAGGTAACCTGATCATGTCCGAGCCTTCTTTCTTCGGACAACCACCAATGATGCGCGTTGTCCGTCAGTTGCATCCTGACGGCAGTCATCCATTTGTCCCTTGGTAGTTCGGCGGCCTCCAACTGATGCTGTGTGTTTGTAAGCCATTCATGCACTTCAGTTGGTCCTTCCTTGCCCGAGAAGGTACGGGGCTTGAGTTGGCGGAAATCTGTAATAGATCCCGTCGCTGGCCGCCTATTTGGTGGATTTGCATGTTCCAATGCTGCGACTAGGCTGTTCCTTAGGTTCTCGGCCTCTCGGCGTTGGGTCTCCTGTTGAATCTGTTGTTGCGCCTGCATCATGGCGTAGAATATCTGGAACATTTGCTGGCCGTCCATTGCCTGTCCTGGGGGAAAGACAGGCATCGCAGGAGGGAACTGGGGAGGAGGCGGGATGTCATCACGCCTGAACCTGGAACTTGGCTGGCCAGTTTGATTGCTCTGAGAGGATTGTCCTCGGGTATCTGGCGTCGTTCCAGCTTCGCAGGTAAACCCTGCTTCAGTCGGTGTACCCAAGGGGGTCTCGTCACCACTTCTGGGATCCATAACTCTGCACCAAAAGGAAATAATGGGAATGCACAGAGGAATCAAAACAGGATGCAATTCAAGCAATTAAATTGAATTCGACATAGAGTTCAAAAACGATTCAATCAATGGATGAGATCCTATAACCTATCATATCTTGTTGCAGGCCTGTCCGGTCCCTAAGTTGAAACCGAACAATTTAGTTTGGACCTGCATGGGCCACCACAAAAACCATGTCACGCCCCAGTCCCAAAATACCGAGGGACTGAAGATGCGTGGCAATGGCCAGCAGTACGCACGGATGGATAACCCAATTTAATGGAATCATCAGGGCGTACTTAAGCTGTAAATAATGTCTACTATAACAAGTCACACTAATCTCATCCATAAAGATAAAGAAATTAACTGCATAATCAAATGGAAATAAGTAGCAACAACATCACAGCAAGTCAGTCGGAGGAACATTCCGACTATAGTCTGAATAAGCTGGCTCTATAGGCCAGGAACAAGAGATATAAACATGAAATAAATAAATGAGTACTGGAACAGGCACTCAGGAGAAGTCCTCGGCAGTCACCTCGTCTTCAGTGTTCGGTTCTGCTCCAGCAATAGTCTCAGCTCCGGTCCCGTATACCTCGGGATACTGCTCCTCAGCTAAACCTGGGGACATAATCCATTCCAGGTCCTCAGTGGACATAGCAAGGCACAAAAATAAAACAAGCCAAATGAATAAGCAGTGCAATAAATAAATGAACAGCAGGGTAAACTAAGTAACCATCTATGTGATATGCAAATGAGAGCAACACTAGTACTCAGGCTGAGACCGCTACAAGCTCTGTGTCGGGGAGCCGGTAGCAGTAATAACACGTAAAGGGTCTAGCTCTGCTGGAGAGTCTACAACCTCACAATAATAGTAGATATATATATATAGAACAGCCTGTAGCCTGTGTGTCTCTCTCCACCCAATGTAATCACGCAAGCCATGACCATAACGTCTCATGTCCATGTCAGCGGGATTATAACTAATGCAACCAGTCATACTGTCTATAAGTAAATGTCTCTATCAAGTCCTGTCTCCTATACAGAATCACCACGAATATCTCAGGAGGATTCTGTCCATGATAGTGTCAAGTGTCCTGGGTTGTAGGATACTTGATAGGTCAAGTACAAAGTAAGGGAATCGTAAATACATCTTTAAATGACGAACCCAACACCGCGTACGGTGTCGGTACCCGACTATGATCGGACACTAGGTACGTCACACGTTCCCTAGGTTAAGCAGTTTAAATCAGTTTATATGAATTTGCACAAGAAATCCAGCAGAGTATTTTTACAGAAAATATGAAAATAATGACTGCAAGTTTGGCAAGGTGCACTTGCCTGATATTTGAATTCCACTTAGGTCCTGGTTTCGGAAATTTCCAAAGATGTCTCCGAAAGCTGAAATAAATAGTACCATCACGCTCAGAAGGTGTCAAACAGCTAGGAACGCCTGTCCTTGGGTCCAATTTGGAGACAAGGGCAAAAACGATAATTTCGGACCAAAACGGGGTCCACCGGTGGGCCCGCTTTGCACCGAAAAAGGTGTCAGGGTCAATGGTCTCCAAATTCACCAAACTTAGTGTCAACAGGTCAGGAACGCTGATACGAACCCAATGGAACTTTCATATTTGAATTCCGATGAGCCGATCACAAAATCGTCCGTCGAGCGGGGCCTGTGGGGCCCACGACACGCGATTTCGTCAACGTTCTCAGAATCGGACCAAACTTGACCCACAGGACCAGCGTATCGCTACGAGTCCGATGGCATAAGTTTTGTCTCGATCCGACGTGTGTGCACGAAGTTAGGGTAAAATGCAGAAAAGGCGGATACGGGCGATGTCCGCGGATACGCGTTGATTTCGGTGTGCACGCACACCCGAATCAGCTTCCGCGAAATTTCACACGTCCGTATCGACGAGGCGCATATATCTGTAAAGACCGCACGCGACCAAGTCGTCCCGTTTGGCGGGGCGTACTCAGTTCCGGGGTGAAACAGGGTCTGGTTTTTCCTGTTTTTGGATCGCGGTGTGCGATCACCACAGGACGCGATGCCCCGAGCGGTTTGTCCGGTCACCGAGAGGGTCATACAGGCTTCGCGTAGAAATTTACAGAATCGAAAACAGAGATCCGAGGTGCAAGTTACGAGTACCTGAAGGGGACCCGAAAACCGAGGTTTTCCTGTGTCCGACACGCGAGTTCGTGTCCTGCGGTGTCCGGCCTAGGGCTGGGCTTCACTGTGTCCGTGTCTCCTGTTGGCGGACACGGTGGAGGCAACTCAGGGCGGTGAGGGGCCGGCTAGGTCTCGGTGGCGCGAGCTGCTCCGGCGGAGGGGAGAACAGCCGGAGGAGGAGGGGGTTCTAGAGAGGGTAGGCCGACGTCGGCGCTCGGCTCCGGGCGGAGGAAGAAGAGGAAGGGTGGAGATGGGAGGCTCCGGCGTGGTGCTCGGCCGAGGGCAGCGGCTAGGGGAGGGGACGGCGGTCGCCGGAGTAGGGTTAGGATTTCGGCTTGGGGGGGAAAGGGAGGCGGAGGAGAGGGGATTAAATAGGGCTCGAGGGAGGGGTTCGGCCGGGGCGACGTGGGCGAGGGTTTCGGAGGGGGAGGCGGTCGTGGAGGAGGACGTGGCCGGCCGGATAACTCGGCGCCGGCGGAGTCTGCGGGGAGAGGGAGTCGTGGGTTAGGGGTGAAGATGCGGGTCGGGTCGGACGCGGGTTCGGGTCTGGCCGACCCGCCCGACCCGTTAACAGCGATGGGCTGGGTTCAAACGGGCTCGGCCCACTGGGCCGGGCCGGGCCCAAGAAAACAGAAAAATATATAAATAGTAAAAATAATAATAATAAAAGAATCATTTAATTAGAAAATAGCTTTTAGGCTTTTAAAAAATAGGTCCGAGGCCCAATAAAATCCCAGAAAATTACCCTAAGTCCGATTTTCTATTTTACACCATAAAATAATATTTTTATTTCATTTTAATGTTATTTATTGGCAATTATAAATTTTACAAACTCACTACAGGGCCTATGTAAATTCCTGAAAAATTGCATATTAATTCCAAAAATTAATTTTTAAAAATCTAAAAATATAGAGTGTTTACAGCGTTCCAAGGCTTCTGAGTTGAACTCCACGCCTTAGCACGCACGAAGGAGGCATTCGCACCGAACGAGGTTCTCCCGTACCCTGCAAGCAATCTGGTGGGTTATCAGTACATGAATGCACTGGTGGGGAGGCTACTCTCCCGCTCGACAAATCCAAACACGTAATACAAGTTTCGTGCACCAACTATTAAGTTATCTTTCTAGTTGCCTTAGGATCAGTTTCATACAACATTTAATAGCCTAATCCGTGTGGTAGTGCGCCGTGCGACATGAGAGGAAACACGGCGAGGCTTACCAACTTACCATTTGTCCTTCCCTGTCCAAGGCAAACTAAGTTAATTTCAAGCAGAAACATGTATAAGCATTCAGGAGGCATAGCATATGCAAGCACTGCGCTATGAGCGAGATTACGCTACGAGTGCACGAGTTACAGGAAATATCCGGTGTGTTGCATACGATGATCAAGTGCTCTTTATGCACAAGTGTTGTTACAACATGATCGTTCAGGTGTTCAGTTATTCCCGATGCGATGCAATGACTCGCACGCGGATAGCCGCTAAGCGAGGATGACTTATCTAAATGAACATGAGGTCACTGGCACGGCGCCATAATGGACGGTCTAGTCTCAGTACGGAATGTCGTGCGACGCATAGAGCAGGATATCCCAGGGCATTCCGTCTTATAGCAGGCGACTATCACGAGTTTCGTCCGGATCGGATCGGTGTCGGTGCCCCAGCTACCGTCCGCAGAACTAAACCTTGTTTCCAAGTTGTCCTGTGACCATGCAAGTCTCTAATCTTCAGGGTCTGGTCAGGTACAGGAACAAGTTTGAGGCAGGATATATATATATATATATATATATATATATATATATATATATATATATATATATATATATATATATAGAATAAGCTACATGGAACAAGTTCAAGTCAGGATATATATATATATATATATATATATATATATATATGTAACTTATTGGGGGCAGGATCAGGATTTCGCTCAGTGTCGAGTATCGACTCCAATGAGCCATTTATTCAGTTCAGGACAGTATTGCTCCACGAGCTGGGATTCTTGGATTACAGAATTGGTGCAAGTTCCCTGGTTCGGAAATTGCCTTAGCGACCTGGCGGTCCCGGATACACTCAGGTTATTCATGCACGGAACAACTTTCAGGTAGTCTTCCGAGGAGAACCTAAATGAATGCATGACAAGCAAAGTGTTTCACGGTCTGGGCATAGTTATGCAGCAAGCATTGAAACTAGGCAAGATATAAAAGCAAGCAAGCATGCACTTGTATAACTTAAGCATTCAAGTTCGCTCGGGCCCGAAGGTAAGTCGAGCAAAATCGTACGGGGCCGTTCCGAGCGACGTTATCTAGGGTCGTGCAATGTAGGGAGTGAACAATGCACTACTCTTATACATATGTGTCATTCTACCCGAGGCATAGCGGGTCCAGTCGAATAAGGCAAGGGTAACATGCGAGGGTCTAAATATATAACAATATTTCTTTTCCATGTTCTAGCATAAGCAATACAAGTTGGGATTATTCCCTTAGCTAGGTGCGTTGTATTCTTATTAGCATACATGGGGTGATTCACCTAGCGACTAGCATGTATTATTTCGTATTTTATGTGTGCTGGCTAAGCAAAGACAAGTTCACTGTAGCCACCCACCTTAGCGATGATCCGCCTTGGTCGAGTGATACTGCGAGCGAGCCTCTGAAAGCCTAAACCAAACTCCTGTAGGGACCAAGTCTGGATATCCTTGCCTCAATGAGTATTCTCGCCTGAGCAGAGCGGGTTGGAACGTTTGCACTTTTGTCGTTTGAATCGGCAGTCCGCTTGAGCCGAACGGGGTATTACAGGACACGTGTCATACGCAGATTTAAAAGGTCATTTCAGACGTGGGTAGCAGTTATTATAACCTCCGCGTAAAAGGTGCAACTCTCTTCACAGCTTGGCTTTTATGCCGACTGGACAGTTATTGTGACTGATCTCTATAAATGGAGACCCCTGATCATAGGGACAAAGCATC
Organism: Iris macrosiphon; assembly: GCA_036927795.1. Lineage (NCBI taxonomy): Eukaryota > Viridiplantae > Streptophyta > Magnoliopsida > Asparagales > Iridaceae > Iris > Iris macrosiphon. The sequence continues at coordinate 235,071,982 of JAYESA010000006.1, forward strand.
AGAAAATAAAAAGGAGATCAGAAAAGAAGCGGACAGGGAGACAGAGATCAGAAAATAGGGCGCACAAGCACAGGGCACTATCAGAGATCAGAGAGAAGAGAGAGAGAGCAAAGACAGAGAGTGTTGGTTGACAGTTCAATCCCACTTGCAACCTTTGAAGCTTCTTCTTCTTCTTCTACAGCACTTCTTTATCATCGTGTGGACCAAGGGACAAAGTGATCGACCGCAGACCAGACTCCTATAACAATATTTTCCCATAATCAATTTTATTGTACTTAACATCCTCGTATAGGATTAATTGTACTCTTTTTCTTGTTTGTAAACAAAAAAGAAAAGTTTCGTATAAACCTATTATTTCTTTCAATTTTGTTTATCCAAACAGTGTCACGATCGTGTTTCTGACTCAGGTGCACGAGTTACACGAATTACTGAGAAGTATTGCAGAAGATTGCTCAGGTGTTCAAATATGTACAATTGTCTAATACTCATATCCGATTAGGTGATCCAGATTACTAGGTGCGATACAATGACTCGCAAGTGGATTGCCGCTAAGCGAGGATGACTTAATCTATATGAACATGAGTCGCTGACATAGCCATAAAGGACGAGTTATAGTCACGGGACGGTTAGATGCGTGAGGTTAGAGTCGCTACATGCCACCTTCGTCCGGGATGGTATTAGGTGAAACGCAAGGCCAAGGGGCATTTCACTCCATGTCGCCTATTAAACATACGACTATCCTGAAGTTTCGTCCAGATCGGATCGGCCCCGGTGCCTCGGCGAGCGTCCGCAGGAACTTAAACATGAATACCTTGTGCACAAGTTGTCCGCGACGATGCAAGTCTTGGGTCTTCCAGATTCACGACATGACATGTTAATTCTTGATTCTTGTCCTGAACGAGTATTGCTCAACAAGCTGTGATTCTTGCTTTTACTTGACATGATGCAATCCCCTAGTTCGGGAATTATCTTGGCGACCTAACTATCCCTAATACTTTCAGGTTCAATACTTGCACAAAACTACTATTCAATAGTCTTCCAGCTAAACTAGATGATGAAAGACATGTATAGTGTTACTGGTTGCGGCATGAATCTTACAGGACGAGCATAACAAATATGAAAGGCAGCTAAGCATTGGAACAGTATGAATATAACTTTAAGGAAACAAGCGGCACAGCCTTACTTAAAAATATAAGCGATTACGCTAGCACGGATCTAAGGGGTAATGCGAGTGATGAAACCGTACAGGGGCATATAGGGCGGCACATAAGGAAATCTAGCAAGTTACTTCTTTTTTATGTTCTAGACAAGCAATACAAGATGAGATTATTCCCTTAGCTAGGTGCATTGTATTCTTTATTAGCATATAAGAGGTGATTCTCCTGGCGACTAGCATATATCGTCCATATTTTTAAGTGTGTAGGCTAAGCAAAGAAAGGTTCATCGTAGCCATCCACCTAAGTGATGATTCGCCTCGGTCGAGTGATACTCCGAGCACGCATTTGAAAGTCTAAGTCTGAACTCTTGAAGGTCCAAGTCTGAATTCCTTTGCATCAAGCAAGTCATCTCATCGAGCAAGGCGGGTCGGGTCGTCACACTTGTGTCATTTGAATCGGCTATCTGCATGAGCGAAATGGGTCATTATATTATACACCACTCAGAATAAGTCTCATCCTCGAGACTTCATGAGCGCAAACCATTCTATCGTATACTATCAAATCTATCTCAAGCATAACACTCTGCATCACTAGACCCGTTCGAACACAACTTCCTACTCATTTTCTTATTACGTATCGCGCGTGTGTTAGGTCTGTCTCATTGAATGACTCTATCATTCAATCCAAGCTTTGACTCGGTCTCTACTGCGCCTTAGCGCGGAACATATATCGCTTAACGCGAGGTACGTTACAATCCAACGTGAATGATGATCTAGGGCTGAAGCAAACTTATCCAAATTGTTATACTAGTCCAAGCGTATCTAACATATTCACTTGTAACATTATTCGAGTTTAGCACATCACTAAGTTTAGATCGTACACATATTTTAGGCATCCCTGAAACACATTTATTTCAACCAAACTTAGCGATAGCGGAGTCGGACGAGTTACTCGAAAAAGTCTAAGTGTTCTCGTCGTACGAATTATGATGATACCACTAACAGGGTCAATTAAAATCCAAGTCATTTCCAATTTCACTCAAACAAAGCATTGTACTACCGTCAAGCACGATCTATCTGATCTACTGACTAACGTCTAAGTCCTATCATCCAGTCCATTCATGTCAAACATAGCACACACTTACTGTTCTAAGTCTAACTCTAAGTCTTGTTGCCCAAGTTCTATGGCTTGTCCAAGAAATACTCTAAAGTCGGTTAAACAAGTTCTTTTACTCGGTATAGGGTCGTTTGCATAATTACTAGGTCAGCTCACAAAGTCATAGGTACAGTTTATGCTCACGACTCATCGTACAAATTTGTCGCACGATGCTCACCCCAATTCCTAAGGTCAATCCATTATTCATTCGTTCACACGGGATATCCTACCCAAGTTCGTTTTACTCAAATTTTTAAACATCGAGCACAAATCATCCTACTCACATCAACATGTTAGTTTGTACAGGGTTCGATTCTGTTCAATAAATTTATTCCTAAGATACGTTCGTTCAGCCGAATCCATGATATATCCATGTCGCACATTAAACCTAACTACTCGCATAATCTATCTCCTTGAATATATTTTGATAGAATTCATATATCCAATCTTTTCTAAGTCTAGATCACCAGTCATGATTAAATTTCTAATCACCAATCTCAATCATAAATTGTAAGTCGTCCAACATGATTCACGTATATATTCAAGAAACCATCAAGCGTGTCTTACTTCATATTCTAGACTAACTCATCCTTGAAACTCTTTCGATTCACTTGTATTTTCAAACTTGTCGTATCGTGTCGAACTACAAGTCAAGACGATCCTTCAATTTGTCACGCTCCGATCTCCCGCAAGTTCAAAAAATCCCCGCTGGACGTGTAATCACCATGCTAATGCTCTCGCTGGATAATCGTTCTCATCCGGGCGTGACGCATGTGCGAGCATGGAGTTGCGCTTGCAGAAGACAAGAATGTCAAACGTTATGGTTATCTTTAAAACGACCAAGATACCTTATCATTAATCTTCATTTCCTCCAAGTTATATATTAGTCCACTAAGTCAGGTTCATCTAATAACAGTTCATGCCGGGATCATAATTCTCTGATAGTTTCTCATTTATGGTATCCTCCATGTCTCTTGTATCTAGTGTAGATATCCTTGATTTCTTGACACGATGGTTACACAGATTGATATATCCGGATCTCGTCATGAGATGTTATTCCTTGGTATGTATGGTGTATCTTGTGCAAGCCTTGTTTCCTTATTCTTCTTATACATGTACAAACATTGATTCTTGGGAAGACTTGCTACCTACCCAGAGAATTTTGTGTCATAACGTACCATGGTTGGATCTACTATACCAGTCGGGGGCGGAGAGTATTTAATGTAGATATGTGATCATACCCTCCTTGTGCATATTTTGTTCCTTGTGAGTGTTGATCATACACCACACGTATGATTAACCAGGCCATTATTCTTGTGCAAGTTTTCAAGCCGATCACATGTTAAAGCTGGTACTCACTCACTTAGTTATTATATTTCTTGTTCATTTCTATATTGCTCATTCTCGTATTTATTTTCAGTATTTCCTTTATTGCATATCTCTTGTATCTGTATATTGCATCTTGTATATTCACATCTATTTATTGTTACATAGTTTATATCATTTATTAGACTGATGTTAGAGATGTACTTTGCTCCTTTCCTGACTGGATATATTTTTTCCAGATGACACTGAGGAGTGATACCCCACTCACTACGGGCCTCAGGACGTGGTTGGCTTAGAGCCAGACCTTGGCTCAAGAGGGTCTCATCCCGACTGAGACAGACGACCCATGACTCGTAGCTTAGTAGTTAGTTTTTTTTTGTACTGAATTTGTCTCCAGCTTTGTTATTAGTATTTCTTTGACTCATTGGATATTATTTTGTCTCATGAGTTGTATTTGTGACTCTTCTATTCTTTTATCATATTCGCGCGTTGTTCCTTCTTATAGATCTGTGATTGAGTATTCATATTACATTGGTGGCATATTTATATTGATTGCTAGATAGATAGTTTACCCAAACAATGTTCTACAGTCGATGCTGCGGCGTAGGCTGGGCGTTGATTACTACTTGCATCCTTACACCAGGTGCGGGTCGTGACACACATATCATGGATGTGATATATGCCATTAATTGTTGGCTCATGTATCTCATGCTACATATCTGGTTTTGTTTTTTCATTTCGTGCTTCCTTTGTGGTACTTGCTATTTGGGGTCTGACTCCACTAGTTTTGCATGGCCAGGTTTAGAGCCAACACCGGAGGATCAAGCTTACTTCTTCCTCACCGATGGCACGCACCAGAAGGATGGTTGCTGAGGGTCACGAGTGGGTTTCTTGTTTCACTACTCATCTTTTGTAAACTATATTCTTTTGGACGTTTAGCCAACCGGCACCTGTTAGCCGACAAATCTGGATACTAGTTTCCTATATGACTGTATTTATACTCAGACTGCAGCTGACTCACTGTCATGTATACTTTTGATTGTGTATCTGGTATACCAACTTGTATTACTAGAACTCTAGAACATTCTGATGCAGCGTTTGTGACGCCTTACAACTTATTCTGAAATGTTCTTTATTATTGCTACTTGATTGAATGATTGAGATATAGAAGTTCTTAACCCTAGGAGACTTGATTGTAGTATGCACCCCTTCGTCTCTAGACAACCTTAACACATTGCGGATTACTTCGGTATTCCGAAAGGTGCGGCTGGCTGAGTCATTTTTCCGCTCTCCAGTATATATATATATATATATATATATATATATATATATATATATATAGTGTCCTGTATATATTATTTTCAGCATTCTCGTGCTATCATCCTCCCTATTGAGCACCTTGTGCAACTACACACCCCTCTCCCATGAACAACGCTACAATATTTTAAAAGTTCAATATATACTGGCCAATATATATTATTTTCTTCAAATATAATTTGAAAATTAGCAAAAAAAAATTAAAATATCCTCATGGCCGGTCCTAGAGTGAACAACATGTGATTATTTGAATTTCTTTCCAAAATAAATTTATATTGGTCTGCATTCCACTTATTATTTATTGATAATTCACCACCCATCTTTTCCAATTTATTTGCAATTTTATTTTGAGTAAAACACAAATCCTCTCCCCTATAATTCTTGGTGTTGCTGCTACCTTTATTTTTTATATTTTCTTTTATATACCATTTTGAACCTAACTATACTTCAACCCCAACAAAAACTCACCTATAAAAAACACAAACCCACCCCTCTTTTCTCCTCTTTCTCCCCCTCCCCTCGCCTCTAATTCTTGGTGGTGCTACTACCTTTATTTTTATATTTCCTTCTTATAAACGTTTTTAAATCGGTCCCAATTTCCGCGCGCCCAAACCAACCGACCGCGCGCGCCATGGCGTTCCACACCGCCTGTCCGATCACCAGGTCCTCCCCTCTCTCTAACTTTCTTTCTCTAAACTTTCGCTCTCTAAAAACTTCTTCTTCTTCTTCTTCTTCTTCTTCTTCTTCCTCTTCCTCCTCTCTCAATTTTGCAGCCGGAGAATTTGCTATTGCGAATTAGGGTTCAGCGGAGGACTGAAGGAGAGGAGAGCGAGGGAGGAGTTCCTGGAGGAGGCTTTTAGGGTTGAGGAATTCTTGATCGATCCGTGGATTCTGAGGGACGATGGCGGCAAAGGCGGCGGCGGGACCGTTGATGTGCGCGTCCCATGCGTCTTGCCTCTGCCGGCTTCGCCGGAGGCGGAGGAGGATGAGGAGGCGGCGCCGTCGGTGGCGGTGGAGGGGAAGGTGACGCCGTGGGCGCTGACGCTGAAGGCGAGGAGGGAGGCGTTCCAGCAGCAGGCGGCCGCGGCATCCCGGGCTGCGGAGGACTACGCCAGGAGGCTCGAGTCCGGGATGGCCACCGTGGTGAGGATTCGGTTCTGGTGTTGTTGTCGTTGTTCTTTGTTTTTGGTTTCTTATTGCTACGTTCAGTTGAGCAGTTTCGTTATAGGATCTTGATAAGGAAAGATAGGCTTTTGGAGCTAAAATTGTGCTACGGTGCAGGGGTGCCACGGACATGGTATTTGATTTTGCCGTGTCATAGTGTATTTGCGTGTGCCTCTTGTGTTTCATACATGTCCAACCCGATGTGACATGGAAACAACAACAATTTTCGGTGTTTTTGTGCTTCCTAGCTGTTTGGTCTCATCTAGTATGTGTTTGGACCAAGGTTCATAGTATGTGGTTTTGGACCTTTCTTATGAGTTTCGATATTTTCGGTTTTGCAGTTTCAGAATGGAGTTTGGAGTCATTGGTTTTGAAAGGCTAAAAGATTCTATGAGATTATTTGAAGTACTAGAAAAATATTTGATACATTTAGGCCACACGATAACATTGTGTCGACATGACATGTTGACCTTATGTATTATATTTTATTGACGCATAACATGTTGATCTTAGGCACGATCAATCATTGTGTCGACATTATTTTTGCGATAATTCTCTCTTTTCTTTTATTTTTTCTTTACTGAATTCACCAGAAAAGAGAGCCTCTAATTATGGTATCGGTCGGTATTGGTGCGGGTCACTATCGGATCAGACAGAAGAAAAATCGGCAAGATACGGGAAATGCATATCGTTATTGGCCGATACTGCGAACCTTGGTTTGGACCATAGTTGCCTAATTCGCCAACCCCCCCTACGTCCCACGAATTGGGACGAACGACCCCGAACGAGGTGCGTTCGCGACCCGTTCGTCAAATTTAGCGATCTGAATTTTGATGGCTTTGGTTATGAACTTATGCTATGGTTTAGTTACAAGAATATTGTCTATGCTTTCCTTCACTTGGATTTTGATGGCTTTGGTTATGAACTTATGATATTTGGTGTCTATATAATTGTATATTGTACAAAAGACGACCCAGATAAAAACGAACAGCGACCCCACATAGCGTACCGAATAAGCCTACCCTCACCGCACCGCGTACCGGCTGAGGCACCGTACCGCGTACCCGTACCACATACCAAAGCGACCCACGATCCTGGTAACATTGGTTTGGACATTTGCTTTGTTGTACTGAAAACAAACAACACATTAGGGTATATTGTTGTGGAGTGATGATAGGAATGAGAAAACTGAAGAATGAGGGGAAAAATTACAATTGTTCTTTAGTTCTTATCAATGATTTAGGAGAGCTGTTCAAAATGTATCCCTTCGTTTTATTTTAAAAAACGAGTAATAGAAATTCTGGATTCACTTTCCTTTATTCGTATAGGAAGCATGGATTTTCCTCTTCATATATTTGTATTGATTAACTATAGACATCATATTTTAGGTCAAGGTGTTTTCATCTTTTTTTTATTTGTTGATGAACTGTTTGAGTTCTCAAATTGGGAATGGGATATTATTTGCATTATCCCCATCCTACTAATGTTAGCTTCACTGTTGTTTTAGGAATCGTGAACACTTGAAAATCCGCACCGTGTCTGTGTCAAACACATGTCAAGAATGACATGCCAAAAATGTACACGGATATGCCGATCTCCATCTTTGGTTCTAGAATATACAGGGGACATTGTTACATGCGTACATGCAAAATCTAGGTACCTTGGGTATCATTATATGCACAGACACTGTTATGTCCCAATCTCCCGCAAGTTCGATCGTTCCCGCTGAACATGAATCACCACGTTACAGCGCTCCCGCAGGACAATCGTTCTCATCGGGACGTGATGCCGTGCGAGTCTGGAGTTGCGCTCGCATAAGGTGATGACGTCAAACGTCATGGTTATCATCGAAACGATCAAGTTGCAACGAAAGTCAAGTATTGTATACTAAGCACACATCAGAGTACACGCAGTGAAGCTCTCGAAGGGTCCAAATAAAAATGCCACAAAGGCGATGCAACACTCTTGCTCTTTCTCTTGCCCACAAAGATACTTACCGTTCCATACATCATGTCCCGTATATCCAAGTTGAGCCACTACCCCTGCGTACCTGGAAATAATGCCCACAAACGTGGATCAGTACACAGCCGTACTGGTGAGCGGGATAACCCACTCGTCTAAACCGACACTAAATAGATAGTGAATGCAAACAATTAATATGGTGATCTTTCTACTTGAATCCTAGATTCATTTCATGGCAGAGGTATGACATGTTAAAAAAAACTGTAAAGTAGGTTAAGCATGCAAGCATTCAACTCAATCAAATATACTAGCAGTTATATCCAACTCAAATAAAATTAAGCATGCAAGCATTCTACTCAAACCCGAAGCAAAGCGTGAACCTATCGAACCACATCGCACTCCAAGCCTCGAATATCGCATCACGCCACAATCCAAGCCTCGCAAAAATCCAATCTTCGATGCACACACTCTCGTCCGAGGCAAGGTGGCGCCTCCGCCTACACGAATGCACAAACTCAAACCGAACCAACCAACTCTTATCTATATGAAGTCACTGGCAAAGCCATAAAAGACTAATTCAAGGCAATTTGACCCGATCCGGCGCTGAGTAGCTAGCCTGCCTGGTCGTCTCGAACTGCCAGTACCGTGCCCAAGGCACGTAACCATTTGTTTCCTCCATGGCCGAACGGTCCTGGTGTCCCGGAGCCTATTTCGTTCGAGAAAACCAAACCGCGTGCGCAACAAGTTGTCCGTGACCAATGCAATACTCCAACCAGTAGGTACGACGAGAGAATCGAGCCTTCTCGTCCCACCAAACGATACTCACATCGATCCATCCAATGCACCATAACCATTCTCCAACTATAGCCCAATGCACCATCTCAAGTTATCCCCATAGGCACTATGCCGCTTCTCGACACAATGCTCCGGTTGGTGCAACACCTTTCGCTTTGAAAGCTCCATGGCACAATGCCGCAACAGTGACACAATGCCCTCTCCGATGCAGTTGTCCGGTTTCGAACCACAACTGCACGCTTTGCTTGACAAAGCGTCCAACTTGATACTCGTGCACGGATGCACGCTCGCTCGTCCGCCGGATGAAACGTTTCGCTTCTCCAACCAAGATGATCCACTTAAGCCCAACTGCCCAAAAATAAGATCAACTCAAGCCACAAATCCTATCCAACCAAAAGGCGCACACTCTATGCACGCCACAGTGCAGTGATTCCAATGTTCCAGTCCAAGTGTTCAAACCATTACGTGTGTTATATATTATTAGGCATGAAGGAGTAGAGGAGAAGGGACAGAGCCCACTCACCAAGTTTGAATCCGCTAAGTACTCAGCCTTGTCGATACGGTCATTCCCTTGAATCCGTGGTCCGATGTAAAGCACTATCTACTCAATTGGTATGACCGTGCGAGCAGACCGTGCTCTCCAAATCATCCGACCGATCGGACTAAGGAAGACGACATTATTGCTCCAATCCCGCTATTCCAGTACTGCTCTGAACGAAAACTTGATTCCATCGAACTTCGCATGCGATCTGCACATGAAACCAACTCAAATCAATACTTGCTTCCAAATCCAATAAATCGAAATGTAACCAACCATTGCCTCGTTTAATCCGACTCAGCGTAATGCACCGTGCGGTTGCGAGACATTACATAATATACCACTTAGAATAAGGTTCGTCCTCAAACCAAACCGGTATCCATTCCTTTCTCGTATGCCACTTGACCATTTCATAACTCTGCTCCATGCAACTTACATTCCCTTGATCCAGACTCAACATCTCGCTTCTTACTGAGCTCTCGCACGAATTTCATATTCCCACATCCTCCTTGCAGCTCAATTCGAATTCAACATATCACTTAGTTTGGATCATACACATTTTTAAGGCGTCCTTGAAATACATACATTTCAGCCGAGCTTAGCGATAGCGAATTTGGACAAGTTACAAGGGTATCTTCATATCCGAGACATTTATCGCTTCACTCTCGACTGAACCGATCCTGACGTTTATCCCATAACTCATTCGCACAAGCGCTATTCTCAAACACGATGATTCTCCTCTGACGACCTCTCCACCTGACTCAAATCCGTTCGTGTTCCGACTCAGTCCATTCTCTAGCAAGATCCAACACACGCTCCATGTCCTTGTGCATCCCAAGCGCAATGACTATTCCGCAAGGCCCTATCATCCAACTATTTCTGAATTCTTACTAGCACCGTCCAAGCTCAACCAACCAAACTCTAGCATGACTCCAATCGCACCATGTTCCGTATGCACTATCTCCAAATATCATCTCATTCTCCGAACGATCATTACAACTGATACTACCCCAGCTAGGCGACTTACCCAAACATCGCACTATGCTCTAGATCAGCTCGACCCAACACCTCTGCCTCAAATCTCAATACCTTTCTGGGTGAACATCCATATTGAGGTTCATGTTATCCACGAAGATTTCGTCGTCACGCCATAGGGATAGTGTCGCCACGATTTCAACGCGGACACACTCGCCACAATTCCTAGGTCATGCATGAAATATTTCTTCACGCTGCTTCCACTGCCTCGAAGCACAAGATATCACCTTCGCCCTCTGCATGAGCACGTACTGCAAACCAAGTCCGATTTCATCTTGTAGATCTGAGGCACATCTGTCACATCCGGTAGTGCAATGATCTGATCTGAACGAGCCGTTGTTTTAACTTCTTGAAGCTAGTTACACAGTCGTTAATTCATATAAATGCTATTCCCTTCCGGAGCACAACGAGTCAGAGGCGATGCCATCTTCAAAAATCTGCGATTCCGAATCTTATCAGTTGACTTAGGCCATTTTCACCATCGCTTCGATTTTCTGGCTGCATCTTCAGTTGAAGGCTATCCCAAGGATCTCTCAAATCCAACACTCAGTCACTTAGGCCTATCTCCAACATACACCACTCACATCCACCCTCGACGCATTCCCAAATGCGCCGCCACAAGGGTCGTTCTATGGGTCTACAATATTTATTTCGATTTGGCGGTCAAGTCACTAGGGTCAGCTGTCCTGAACTTACGCTCGATAATTGTAAGTCATCACGATGGACAGTTACTACGAACCATGCTATATCTCCTCTGCAAATCTGAGCTATAACCCAACTATCCGATCGAACTTCTGAATCCGAGTACTTCATGCACTACCTCTGACGTATCTGTCAACCAAACGTCGCATAACCATCTAGAGTCTTACTATCTATCCCAGTCACAAATCGAGAACTGCGCTCGCTGAAACCGTCTTCTATCACTCCGCCGTTCTGCCCTGAATCCATCAAAATTTCTAATGGCCTTGTTTGACTTCTCGCACTACCACTTGCAACGATTCCCGAAACCATAGACTTGCTCCTTTTCTTATACGTACGCCAGCTTCACACTGCACGTCCAACTTGCTCGAGCGGTACAGTATTTGCTTCAATGTTGCTCTCTTGTTCGACTATCTTCAAAAGTTCATCCGCCACAATCCTTGTTCTCGTTCCATTTCCTTAGCACCGTCTAATTTTTTTGTGTTCCGATTCGTCCACACGCTCTCGATGACTCGTGCACAAGTTCCAACACAATTTCAAATCCATATCGCCTTCACTCGTTGCCTCGATCTGCCTCAATACTGCAAGTGTTAACTTTCAATCTGACTTAACATCTATTAGACTTGCCTCATGCCCGTTCACGTCTTCCGGAGAACCCGTCCACTATCGCTTTGCACCGTTTCGCCAATTTTGCTTCCGCTAAACTCTGAGTCGAACTTCTAGAGCGCTAATATCCGAAATCCTTCAAGTTCGTGCGAATCCATCACATTGCTCCTCCAAAACCAATCGTGTTCCATCTTCTCGACCAACTGCTCCCTTGCATTGCCAAAATTCGTAGTCCGTGCTCGCTACTCTTCGAAACATCCATCGCTCGCGCATGCATGTCCCAACTGTTTGTTCCTTATGCTCAATTCTCTCTTTGCATCAATGAATGCTTCACCGAACTTCCAAATCGCGCAAGCGAAACTCTGATATTCAGCTTTCCGTCTGATCGATCTCAACTTGTTTCCAATACTTGGTCCGCATCAATCCTTCAAATTCCAAACACTCGTTCCATTGTCTGTTCCGTTCTCGTCCAACGACACTTCCATTTACACAAGTCCGTTCTTGATCGCTCAAGTGCAACGCATCGAAGAATAACTTAGTCAAACTCCATTGCACAAACTTCTCACACAATTCCGCACTAGCATATCCGTTGCGAGCAAACCTATCTCTTATCTTGTTCCGAACATTTATAATGTGCACACCACTCCGTAGCACGCATATACCACTTAGAAATAGAGTCGCTCTCGTGCCAGATTTACTTTGAGTCGACGAACGTCTATCCCGAAGCAACTATTTCTTGACTATCCTGTCGATCGCAATTTAACATTCGCTTGCTCCATGTTCCGATACATAACCCAGCCAATGTGCACCAACCAACTTATATTCCTGTTACCCGCGTCCGTCGCGGCAATTCTATTGCTGTCTATCCGAGATATTCCAACGCCACGCTCACTATGTGATATACCATATACTGCTCCGAATCAAGTTACTACTTGCATCACACTTCTTTGCACTGATCCAAGATCCGTTCGAACCATCCATCCTGCGTGATCTTGCCATTCACAACTCAAAGTCTGACACGAAACTCAGCCAATGCATGAACCATCCAACTCTTCTGTCGATCTCGCTCGATGCAACTTGCGCCATGTTTCATTCTTGATACTTCCACTATTTCTAAAAAAGTCCGACACTTTCGCTACACGAGCAACCAGTGCAACGATCTCTTCCAAGTAATCCAATCCAATACCCAACTATTCCACACATTCGCCACACGAGCAACTCGTGCAACGCTCTCTCTGATATTCCCAGCCAAAACTCAAACTCCGTCCAACACCTTCGCTACACGAGCAACTCGTGCAACGTTCCATTCTCATCCGTTGCTTATACTCACAACATGCCACAAAACCAATCTCGTCTGACAACCAACTGCTCCATCGATGCAACCAGAATCTCCCTGAACTACAAGCTAAACCAACGCAACGACACCTCTCAACTTGCTGCACAAATGCAACAACGCCACACAACTTGCTAATGCAACAACGCCAAACGATGTTACACGATCTATCAATAACCAACAAAAGCCAACGCAACGAAGAACAATATGCACCCACAACCAACAAATATATAGACTTATTGCATGAAACATCCAATGCGGCATCGAGTAGAGCCAAGAGCCAAACGACACGCGAAAGCTATTTAGAGTTTGTGATGAAGCAAAGGACAAAGTCCGAGGAAATGAACCGGACGCTCTGATACCAATTTGTCATGCCTCAATCTTCCGCAAGTTCGATCGTCCCCGCTGAACGTGAATCACCACGTTACAACACTCCCGCATGACAATCGTTCTCATCGGGACGTGATGCCGTGCGAGTCTGGAGTTGCGCTCGCACAAGGCGATGACGTCAAACGTCATGGTTATCATCGAAACGACCAAGTTGCAGCGAAAGTCAAGTATTGTGTATCAAGCACACATTAGAGTATACGCAGCGAAGCTCTCGAATGATCCAAATGAAAATGCCACAAATAAGAATGCCACAAAAGCGATGCAACACTCTTGCTCTTTCTCTTGCCCACAAAGGTACTTACCGTTCCATACATCATGTCCCGTATATCCAAGCTCAGCCACTACACCTGCGTACCTGAAAATAATGCCTACAAATGTGGGTCAGTACACAGCCGTACTGGTGAGCGGGATAACCCACTCGTCTAAACCGACACTAAATAGATAGTGAATGCAAACAGTTATATGATGATCTTTTTACTTGAATCCTAGATTCATTTCATGGCAGAGATATGCCATGTTAAGGAAAACTGTAAAGCAGGTTAACCATGCAAGCATTCAACTCAATCAAACATACTAGCAGGTATATCCAACTTAAATGAAACTAAGCATGCAAGCATTCTACTCAAACCCGAAACAAAGCATGAACCTATCGAACCACATGGCACTCCAAGCCTCGAATCTATCGCATCATGCCACAATCCAATCCTCGCTAAAATCCAATCTTCAATGCGCACACTCTCGTCCGAGGCAAGGTGGCGCAACCGCCTACACGAATGCACAAACTCAAACCGAACCAACTCTTATCTATATGAAGTCACTGGCCAAGCCATAAAGGACTAATCCAAGTCAATTCGATCCGATCCAGCGCTGAGTAGCTAGTCCGCCTGGTCGTCTCGAACTGCCAGTACCGTGCCCAAGGCACGTTACCATTTGTTTCCTCCATGGTTGAACGGTCTCGTTGCCCCGGAGCCTATCCCGTTCGAGGAAACCCAACCTCGTCCGCTACAAGTTGTCTGTGACCAATGCAATACTCCAATCAGTAGGTACGATGAGGGAATCGAGACTTCTTGTCCCACCAAACGATACTCGCCTCGATCCATCCAATGCACCATAACCATTCTCCAACTATAGCCCAAGACACCATCTCAAATTATCCCCATAGGCACTATGCTGCTTCTCGACACAATGCTCTGATTGGTGCAACACCTCTCGCTCTGAAAGCTCCGTGGCACAATGCCGCAACAGTGGCACAATGTCCTCTCCGATGCAGTTGTCCGGTTTCGAACCACAACTGCACGCTTTGCTTGACAAATCGTCCAACTTGATACTCGTGCACGGATGCACGCTCGCTCGTCCGCCGGATGAAATGTTTCGCTTCTCTAACCAAGATGATCCACTCAAGCCCAACTGGCTAAACACAAGACCAACTCAAGTCACAAATCCTATCCAACCAAACGACGCACACTCTATGCACGCCACAGTACGGTGATTCCAATGTTCCAGTCCAAGTGTTCAAACCATTACGTGTGTTCCATATTATTAGGCATGAAGGAGTAGAGGAGAAGGGACATAGCCCACTCACCAAGTCTGAATCCACTAAGCACTCTGCCTTGTCGATACGGTCGATCCCTTGAATTCGTGGTCCGATGCAAAGTACGATCTACTCAATTGGTATGACCGTGCGAGCATGCCGTGCTCTCCAAATCATCCGACCGATCGGACTAAGGAATACGACATTATCGTTCCAATTCCGCTATCCCAGTACTGCTCTGAACGAACACCTGATTCCATCGAACTCCGCATGCGATCTGCACATGAAACCAACTCAAAATCAATACTTGCTTCCAAATCCAACAAATCGAAATGTAACCAACCATTGCCTCGTTTAATCCGACTTAACGTAATGCACCGTGCAGTTGCGGGACATTACAGACACAACTACGACACAAGATATGGACACGGTACTAATCTTGGCACATCCTAGTGTGTTTTTGATTGTCTTTGTCGGTCCATCTCATGTTAGACATGGATATGACACATACATGAGACCAATTTTGGAGTGTCTGTGCTTCATAGCTTATGTGTGATACAAGCATGCCTCAATAATATGAATACAACAATTTGTTAAAAAGAACATGGAACAGCAATTATCGATCTTATATTGTATAGCAGGCTTGAAACTGTGTGATTCCGAGTTTTCTGTTCATAAGAATTTAGAGAGTTCAACCATTTGGTTGAACTGTCTTTCGATGCCGGTTGCATCAGAGGATTACTTTATGTTTCCAATCTGAATACTTGTATATATTTTTCTGTTTATGATACACTTGATTCTTTCGGTTCCATATGATTTTTTGCTTTTTATTATAGGTACTCTTTTTTTTTTTTTACTTAATTAGCTTGTGTTATTTCAGAATGTATCTGGAGAAGTAAATAACAGCCGAGTGCAAGATGATGATAATTCTTCCACAACCAAAGTTATATGCCGAATTTGTTTCTCAGGAGAAAAAGAGAACAGCGGAAGGGCAATGAAAATGCTATGTTGTAAAATGTGCAACAAGAAATACCATAGAAGCTGCTTGAAAATTTGGGCTGAATACAGAGGTTGGTTCTTTTAATTTGAAATTCTTCTGTGCAATTGTTCACTTGTATTCCAGTTCTCAAGCTAGATTTTTTGCAGATCTATTTAATTGGAGTTCGTGGGCTTGCCCTTCCTGCCGTGTTTGTGAGGTTAGTTTTCTGTTGCTTCAAGAAATCGTGGAGTCCCTATCCATGGGCGGATCCAAGGAGTTAAGTCGGAGGGGGCTTGGGAAAAAAAATGAGTGTTTAAACATCTGGTATCTGGAAAGAAAGCACACACTTTTTTTTTTCTGAAATCCAGGGGGGGCTTGAGCCCTCCATGTGTATCCCTTCCTAGTCCCTACACTTACTAGACTAGAGAGAGTATTTATTATTTACTTCACAGCAGTGTTCTTTAAAACGGGGATCTATAGTTGATGCCTAAAGTGGATCATGTGTGGAGTGATATGATCCTATGAGTAAGTAGGTTCAGATGGAGAAAGAAAGAACTTGGATCCAGTTAAGCAACAAAAAGATACTCAATGATCAAGTACAAGAAATATAAATAAACATGATGCAATATGTTTAGGAGTTTATGCATGATTAATGGTTCCATATTGGATAGACAAAAGAAGTGAATGGTTGAATTGAGTGGTCGATCCATGGATGAGGAGTTCATGTGTGACTAATATTCTTCATCAATTGACAAAAGTAAATGTGAATAATTGATGCATGTAGTTTGACCTGAGGTCAACTAGCTTAAACTTTCTGGTAAATGTGGCTACCAACCTATTATGTAAGTCTCATGATGTTATGAATTAGGTTCGTTATCTCGTCCAGGCAATACTACGATAGACAATCATTTGTCTATTTGTTATAAGAGTTAGAACAATATTGTTTCCACTCCACGTGACCAATCAGAGAGTGAAATAAGATAAAGGTGATGTCATACTAGAAAGTTGAGGAAAACAACCTAGAATAGGATACAAACAAAATACTACATTCCAGTATCAGTATAATATGGGAATTCCAAATGTAAGTTGAAAACATGTGAACAGTTCAACTGCATTATCATTGCATAATGTTTGTCAATCTGAATGTAGATAATCCGAGTCACCTTCGATAGAGAAAATGTTACAGAGTAAAGCAAAGAGATGAGTTATTAAACAAAGCGCCTTTATTTTGTTGGAGTGGGTGGGGTTCCCAACCTATGTGGAGAATACCCCGAAGTGCGACGAACGCCATCCGTGTGTCGGAAAAGCTCGAAAAGTGCATCGAGCGTCCTGTATTGGAACATTTATGGTAAGCAAATATTATATTGGATTTCCATCTTTGACTTTAATTATATATTTATGATTGGATCTTTCATATATTAACTTTCCATATAATTGGATTTCCAATTTATGGTAAGCTAATTTATGATTTGATTTCCATTAAATATATGATTGAATGTAATTGGATTTCTATAAATATTTTTGGCTTCCATATATAGATTTTCATATGGAAACCCTAATTCATGCAATGGTTTATATAAAGGCTCATGCAATATAACAACAACATGAGAAAAAAATAAGAGGGAAAAAAGGTGGCAAGAGTGCCATTGCAACTTTGGAGAGGAGAAAGAAGGATTGGAGGCCGTTTCATAGAAGAAGATAAGTTTGGGGAATTTCTCATTGTCTTTTTTCTTTGTGGTTGTAATCTATTTTCTGTTCCAAAGAGTTGCGGTGATCCGTGCTGGATCGATGAGGAGCTTGTAGAGGGTGTAATCTCTTTATTCTATTAGTGGAGGTTCTTCAGGGTTGGGACTCCGATCGTTCCGTAGTTTTTTTCATCTGAGTTTTCCATGTAAAAATCTCTGTCTGCGATTTGTGTTTGGTGTTTTTTGGTTTGTGCGTTTTCCTTGGTTCTCTCGTAGGTACTCTCTGGTTTGGGGAACGGTTTTCGTGTTTCGTTCCCAACAATGTGGTATCAGAGCCATGTTCTAAAATTTCAGAAGGGAGTCAGGAGTTGACAAACAAATCAAGGAGGAGAGATGGACGCGAAGCCGATGCGCATGGTAAACATGAACGGTACCAACTATCACTACTGGAGGAGCAAGATGAAGGATCTGCTATTTGTCAAGAAGCTGCATCTGCCGGTATTTGCTTTCGAGAGGTCCAGTGACAAATTCGAAGAGGATTGGATGTTCGAACATATACGGGTGTGTGGGTACATCAGGCAGTTCGTTGACGAGAACATGTACAACCACGTTGCCAGTATTGAGCACGCGAGGACACTGTGGGATAAGCTGGAATCTTTGTGTGCGAAGAAGACCGTGATAAATAAATTGTTTCTGATCCGGATGATGATGGGTCTGCGGTACAAAGATGGGACGTCCATTACGGATCATTTGAGTGAGTTTCAGGACGTGGTTGACCAGTTATCCTCGATGAGATTTAAGTTCGACGACGAGGTTCATGGACTATGGCTGCTGTGTACATTGCCAGACTCGTTGGAGACCGTACGAGTGTTTATGATCGCTTCTGCTCCGGAAGACGTGGTCAGTCTGGAGTTTGCCAAGAGCGGGATACTGAATGAAGAGATGCGGAGACGTTCTTAGGCCACTTCATCCATATCCCACTCAGAGGCGCTTGTTTCAGAGAGTCGCGGAAGGGGTAAAAGCAGGGGTCTAGGTGCAGAGACAAAAGCAGAGGAAGGTCCAAGGGTCGGTACAAGGACTCGGAGTGTTACCATTGTGGCAAGGAGGGCCACATCAAACGGAACTGTTTCGCTTGGAAGGGAGAGAAGAAGGGCGACAAGGGAAAGCAGGGCGAGAACACTACATCGGCGGCCTCGGCACATGGAGGCGATCTGATCATTGTAGGTGAAGCGGTAGTTATGAACCTCGCCTGCGATGACAACTCTTGGCTGGTGGACTCAGGTGCTTCAGCGCACGTATCTCACAACATGGCACTATTTGCTACTTACACAACATGTGACTATGGAGTGTTGAAGATGGACAATGGAGATGTGTCGAAGGCAGTTGCCATTGGAGATGTGCATTTGAGGACAAAGACGGGTGCAGTTCTTGTTCTGAAAGATGTTCATCATATCCCTGATATCCGTTTCAACCTGGTGTCGGTTGGAAGGTTGGATGACGAGGGTTTCTTCAATCTCTTCGGGAACAATCAGTTGAAGCTTTCCAGAGGTTCGATGGTGATTGCCAGGGGAAGCAAGAGGTCCGAACTCTACTATATGAAAATGAGCGCACAGGGGGCACATGAGGTGAACGCAGCTACTGATGCTTCTACTGAGTTGTGGCACATGCGGCTCAGCCACATCAGCGAGAAGGGGATGAGCTACTTGGTGAACATGAAGGTGATTCCAGAACTCAAGTCTACAAAGCTAAAGAGGTGCACGCACTGTTTTGCGAAAAAGCAAAATATTGTCTTTCCAAAGTCACCCAAGTTCAAGGAAGCCAGCGTTGCTCGAGTTGATTCACTCGGATGTATGCGGTCCTATGAAGGTAAAATCTATTGGTGGTGCTTCTTACTTTGTAACTTTTATTGATGATTGTTCCAGGAATGTTTGGGTCTATGTCTTAAAGACCAATGATCATGTGCTGTCAACTTTCAAGGAGTTTCAAGCCTCAGTTGAAAGGGAAACGGGCAAGAAGCTGCTATGTGTTCGGTCGGACAATGACGACGAATATATCGGTCCCTTTGATACATACTGTAGAGAGCAAGGGATACGACACCAGAAGACTCCGCCAAAGACACTTCAGCTCAATGGTGTAGCAGAGCGGATGAACATGACACTATGATGTTTGCTGTCAGAAACAAACTTGCCGGACAACTATTGGGGTGAGACTCTTTACACAACTGCTTATATTATTAAATTATCTCCTAGTGCTCCTTTGCACGGTGATGTGCTTGACAAAGTGTGGTACGACAAAGAGCCGTCGTACAATCACATGCGAGTGTTTGGTTGCAAGGCCTTCGTGCATGTACCGAAGGACGAGAGATCCAAACTTGAGCCGAAGACGAGGCGGTGCGTCTTTGTCGGTTACGGTCGGGATGGGTTTGGCTATAGACTCTACGACCCAGTGAGAAGAGAGCTCTACAGAAGCAGGGTTGTTGTATTCGTTGAGGATCAGACCATGACCAACACTCAGGATTCCGAGATGCCTTCTGAGGCTGAGGAATTGCCTGAGTTAGAGTCATTTCGCTTCGAGCAATTTCCGGAGGATTTCACAGATGATCCAGTTATGAGGGAGCCAATACATGAAGTTGTTCCCAACCTTGATCATCAGCCTGCTGATGGTGGTCAGGATGACCCTCAGAAGGATGAGCATGCCGAGAAGGTAGTTCCTGAAGGGGAGGAGGCTGTTGGTATACAGCCAGCACCAGTGGTTCCATTGAGGAGGAGCGATAGAGAGCGTCGACCATCTACAAGATACTCACCGGGTGAGTATGTGTTACTGACTGACGGTGGAGAACCCGAAAGTTTCGCAGAGGCTATGGAAGACGAACACATGCATGAGTGGATGGAGGCCATGCAGGAGATGGGTTCCTTGGAGGTCAACTCTACTTATGTTCTGGTGCGGTTGCCAAAGGGCGAGAAGGCTTTGAAGAATCGATGGGTGTTCAGAGTAAAGCAGACATATGATGCTACTCGTCCTTGATACAAAGCGAGGCTGGTAGTTAAACGCTACGGTCAGCGAAAATGCGTAGATTATGATGAGATCTTTTCGCTAGTCGTCAAGCAGTCGTCTATTCGGGTGGTGCTAGTATTGGCAGCCAGTTTCGACTTGGAGGTCAAACAAATGTACGTGAAGACGACATTCCTCCACGATGATCTTGAGGAGTTTTACATAGAGCAGCCAGAGGGATACTGTGAGAAGGGCAAGTCACACTTGGTCTGTCAGTTGAGGAAGAGCTTGTATGGTTTGAAGCAGACTCCGAGGCAGTGGTACAAGAAGTTCGAGTCTTTTATGGGGGAGCATGGTTACGCACGAACGACGTCGGACCACTGTGTATTTGTGAGGTTCTTTGCCAAGGATGATTTCATCATTTTACTGCTCTATGTTTATGATATGCTACTGGTGGGTCGGAATGCTACTATAGTTGCGTAGTTGAAGCGCCAACTGGGCGCGCCCTTCTCTATGAAGGATTTGGGCGCAGCGAAGACTATTCTTGGATGGAGATCAGCCGAGAGAGAGTCCAAGCTGCTACACTTGTCCCAAAAGAAGTACATTCACCGGGTACTTCAGCGTTTCGGGATGGACGGGTCGAAGAAAGTGAGTAACCTCCTTGCGCCTCACTTTAAGTTCACTGGGGAGCAGTGTCCATCTACCGAGGACGAGAAGGAAGATATGGAGCGTGTTCCATATGCCTCAACTGTGGGGAGTCTTATGTATGCTATGGTGTGTACGAGGCCAGACATCGCTCACGCAGTTGTCACAGTTAGCAGGTATACTTCCAATCGTGAAAGGGTACATTGGAGTGGGGTCAAGTGGATTCTACGATATCTTCAGGGCACTGTCGATTTGAGACTTTCTTTTGGTGGTGACGAGCGGAAGTTGGTTGGGTATATCGACGCTGATATGGCTGGAGATGTAGACACGGGGCGATCGACTTCGGGCTATGTGATGATGTTTGCTGGTGGAGCAGTATCGTGGTAGTCGCGGTTGCAGAAGTGTGTTGCCTTGTCGTCGACAGAGGCAGAGTACATTGCGGCGACGGAGGCTTGCAAGTAGTTGCTGTGGATGAAGAAGCTGTTGCAAGAAATTTGCCTAAAGCAAGAGCAGTATCGTTTGCTTTGCAATAGTCAGAGTGCTATTCACCTTGTGAAGAACCAGACATTTCATAGCCGGTCCAAGCACATTGAGACCCGGTATCATTAGATTCGGGATGTTGTGGAAAAGAAGGAATCGACGCTTGAGAATGTACATCCAGATGACAACAGGGCGGACATGTTCACAAAGATTATTCCAAGGGAAAAGTTTGAGTACTGCAGGCGGATCGTCGGGATGACGACCCCCTCCATATAGTTGTGAAGGGGGAGATTTGTTGGAGTGGGTGGGCTTCCCAACCTATGTGGAGAATACCCCGAAGTGCGACGAGCGCCATCCGTGTGTCGAAAAAATTCGGAAAGTGCATCGAGCGCCGTGTATTGGAACATTTATGGTAAACAAAAATTATATTGAATTTTCATTTTTGACTTTTAATTATATATTTATGATTGGATCTTTCATATATTAACTTTCCATATAATTGGATTTCCAATTTATGGTAAGCTAATTTATGATTTGATTTCCATTAAATATATGATTGAATGTAATTGGATTTCCATAAATATTTTTGGCTTCCATATATAGATTTTCATATGAAAACCCTAATTCATGCAAGGGTTTATATAAAGGCTCATGCAATATACAACAACATAATAAAAGAGAGGAAAAAAGGTGGCAAGAGTGCCATTGCAATTTTGGAGAGGAGAAAGAAGGATTGGAGACCGTTTCGGAGAAGAAGATCAATTTGGGGTATTTTTCATTGTCTTTTTTCTTCGTGGTTGTAATATATTTTCTGTTCCAAAGAGTTGCGGTGAGCCGTGTTGGATCGGTGAGGAGCTTGTAGATGGTGTAATCTCTTTATTCCATTAGTGGAGGTTCTTCAGGGTTGAACTCCGATCGTCCCGTGGTTTTTCCCATCTGAATTTTCCACGTAAAAATCTCTGTGTCTGCGATTTGTGTTTGGTGTTTTTTGGTTTGTGTGTTTTGCTCGGTTCTTTCGCAGATACTCTCTGGTTTGGGAAACGGTTTCCGCGTTTCGTTCCCAACATATTTTTCCCAAATATTCATTGAGACTTTACAGAATTCGATTGAACTAGACCTGCATGTAGAAACTATCAAGTACACCTGCAATAACATCTGTAATGACACCTATGCCCCCAACCTTAGGCTTCAGAAACAGCATTACTGCAGCTTTAGATCCACTTCATCCTAGTGATGCAGCCCATTATCACATTTCAACACAATTTGTGTTAAAAAAAGGCACTATGTGATAATGATTAATCATATACCTGTTAGAATCTAGGACATCAGAGTTTGGGAAACTCCATCTCCTTTGTATTTGGTTCCCTCCATTGTAGATGATTCATTTGGTTAATCATCGTGAAAACACTCCTTTTGTTGCCAACCTTTTCTTTTCTTTTCTTTCTGTCTTTTGTCCCTCTCTCACTTTTCCCAAGCTCTTTATTTTGTCTTCAAAAAGATTCTTTCACTTGCCCCAGTAAGCTATGCTACTTACTCTCCCCAATATCAGTATGCCTCTTTCTCTTCATTTCATGACACTAAATAACTTATGGCTTGTTTGTTGCCTTGTGATTGGTCCTTATTCAATGGCTTTGTTCATTTGCATATACTACCTTATACCTATACTTCAGAGTAGAAAGGTTTGCTTCCCATCTGGTTTAGACTAAACTGAAGTACTAAGGGACTTCCATACTTTCAAGTTTCAAGTGCATACAACTGTCTACAAAGAATTTCAAAAAAAGCAATCTAGGGCATGCCTTTGTGGCCCATAGATGATTTCTGATATGGTACATGGTCCTGATATGGATGGTACACAGAGATGGATAAGTGTACTTGGACATGTTTGTACTAATTATACAGAAGCAGTCCTTTTCGCCATTGTTTTAAAAACCGGTTCAAACCAGACGGTTGGACTGTGACCTTGTGGCATTTCCTGGCCATTTCAACCAGTTGAATCGCTGGAGCAGTTGAACCGTCCAGAAAAGGTATTGGACCGTTCGAACTGCTCGAACCGGTCCCGGTTCCTCTGAACAACTTGGTTCACCAAAACATGAAATAAACACACTAAATTATTTCCAAAAATAATTTGTGGACGTGAAGATTCAAACTTGCACCACTAGTCAAAGATACCAGACTCTCACCACTGGGCTGAAATATATGTGTTTATCTAAATATATTGATTCTAAGATGCAGATTACTTGGATACCTTTTTGCTTTGGTGTATAAGCAGCCCATCGAATCTGTCTATATGTATAAGCAGCCATTATGCATGGTGTAAATATGTTATCCAAGTTCAGTATCCAATATCTCATGTTACACTAAGATTCGATTATCTAAATTAATGATTACATAGTAACATAACTAAGTATCCAATACCTCATGTTACACTAAGATTCAATTATCTAAAATAATGATTATAGTAACATAACTATTTACAATTATTACAATTCCAATAACTGTTCAAATCGAATTTTTTTAAACTATATTCCTTTGTCCACCTAATCTAACCCTATGCAAAATATAAAATGATACTAGGGTTATGAACTAAAAAATATAGCTTTTTTTTATGGAACCTCCCCTCTCTCTCATCAACCCCTACCGTTGGGCCACCCCTTTGGTTGCTAAAAATTATAACGTATAAATACTAAATTTAACTTTAAAAAAATAATTATTTCGTAGACGTCTTTGAATTGGATGGTTCAACTGGTTCGACTGGTAAGGTTTGAGTTTAGTAATTCAATTGTTGAACCTGTTTTTAAAACATTGCCTTTAGCATTGTTATAGACTTACAAGTTAAAAGCAAATCGATGATATGTTGTGGTTTGTGACATTGTTTGTCAATATCGACCGATACTGATCCGATAAGGCCGATACCGATGCGGTTTGACATGTCCCTATCTGATACTGACCGATACCGACAGGGGGGGGGGGGGGGTCCCTTTTCAATAAATTCGGCAAAGAAAATTGAATAAAAAACACCAATCAACAAGGGTGTAAAAGCATGTAAAAGAAGAAAACTTATCTATCATAGGTAAATTAATTGGCAATTGAAACTACTATTTCATTTAATTCCAAAGTTATTAAGAAACAACACATAAAATACTTAAAATTATGCATATATATATATATATATATTAAATTTTGTAATAATTTATTAATAATTATTTGTTTTCTGATACCAAAATCGATACTCCGATCCGAAATCGCTGATAGTGCCGATCCCGATACTCATAGGAAGGGTCTGATACCGATTCTGATAGCGATACTGATACTGCGAATTTGTGGAATTGTTCTAGACTTTGATAAGATAAGGAGGATAGTTATTATGCTTCTTTCCTGATTTAAGGTTGTCTTGCTGCTAATCCTGCCACCCGGATGCTTGCTTGTTACAACATATTTACTTCTATCTCAGTTAGTGCACTACTGATACATGCTATAAATTGATTTATTCAGATTTCAGTGTCACTTGAGTTGTGGTTCTTGTCAGCATCATTATTTTTATTGTCCCTTCAGGTTTGCCAGAGAACTGGCGATCCTACTAAGTTGATGTACTGTAAAAGGTGTGATAATGCTTATCATTGTTACTGTCAACAGCCCCCTCACAAGGTTCAATCTCTCTCGCCCTATTTTTTTTCCATGTGTCACATCACAGTCACATGTTCCTACTCTACAGAACGTTAGTCATGGTCCCTTTTTGTGCCCAAAACATACAAGATGCCATAGCTGTGGGTCAACTGTCTCCGGCAGCGGCCATAGTACAAGGTATGAGTTGCATATAATTTACCATGGGGTCTCTAAGGCTGATACCTTTTTATTGTGTCAGAGGTTTCAGAGTAGAAGATTTTTTATCTGCTTATTCTTTGACTGTGTAGTTGAACAAATTATCTTGAAATGTGTGTCAGCATGCGTGCTTTTTCTAACATGACCGTCATTTCGCCTTTGCAGGTGGTTTTTGTCATTTACCTGCTGTGATGCTTGTGGAAGGTTGTTCGTGAAAGGAAAATATTGCCCTGTCTGTCTAAAGGTATTGATTTATTCCTCTCTCAGTTGAATCAACTTGCAAAGACTACTGTTTGACCTTCTGTGTCAGTCTTTGTTAATAATGTTTTTTTTTTCACTGCAATTTCTTCCAAGTATGCTACATATACCGTTTTGACTTTTATTCAGTGTATTTAATTCCCTCTCTTGTCTTGGCTTTGCTTATACCTCTTTCCTTTACTTCTTCTGTACATACTTCTCTGTGATGAGTGAATATAAACATTAATCCTCAACCCTCACCAACACTCTAGATTTTTGGTGCAGTGGCATGGATTTTAAAATGGTATCAGATCATGCCGGGTTCAAATTTTCTCTGACGTGCATTTTAAGCTGATTAAAAGAAATTATGCTCTTGCGTGAATGCATCTCTCGTCCCATGAAATTTGGCCTTCACTGAGTTAGAAAAAATAATATATATATTAACCCTCAACCCCCACAAACACTCCTAGAGCTTTGGTTCAGTAACATGGACTTTAACAATAAGGATATCCGATAATCTCTGTCATTGTTTCTAATTATTTGCCTTCTTTTTGTTCTAATTTCTTAGGTTTACAGAGATTCTGAAATGACACCCATGGTTTGCTGCGATGTTTGCCAACAATGGGTGCATTGTGTCTGCGATGGCATCAGGTTCATATACACTCTTGGTTACTTCCACATAAATTATATTCTAGTTCCAATCTTTGTTGTTGTTGCATTTGGCCTATGGTATGCTTCTCCATGGATGTTTTGTTACCTTGTATATACTGGAAGAAATGGGTATGCAGTTTTCTTTAGAAAATGTGTGTACATGAAGTCTAGAGTTTCTTGTTTCCTGCTTGGGAAAAATCTATGAAATGTTATACCTACCGGAACAAAATTCTCATATACCTGTTAGATTATCTTAATACGACTTAAATTTAATTGAAAAAATGCCAGAGTAAACAAGGAAATTGCAACAATGTCATACCAACCTACGTGAACATGAACAAATTAGCTAATCTATGGGGCCAAGCTAGGTTGGTCATCTGCCATTATATATCATTTTACAGAAAACCTTCACAAATTCCTTCACGAATTCACTCACACAGAAACACTTGTGTCAAGGAATAGCTAGTTATATTTTATTTTTTGCTTGCATTATTCCATGTATTTTCCATTTCTAGGTTAGATTAGTCATTTCATATGCTTTGTATTTTCTATAAATGTTGGCCTAGAGCCCTAATAAAATTAGATCCAATTCTAGCCATAGTGTAGCCTCCAAATTTCCACAGCTCACATATGTTAAGTTTGATTTTCTTCTTAACAATCATTCCCTACCAACATTTCCTTTGTCAGAAAAAGAAAACTACAGAAAGGCTAGAGAAAAGCCATAATAAGCATTTGATTTCAATCCAAATTCTGAGTCACAATATCAATTTTCTTAAAATAATCTTTTCTTAGATCTTTATCATCATCACTCAAGCCATTTCCCATCAAAATGGGTTGGCTATGGAGAACAAGAAAGCTCCATAAAAGAATTGGCAAATTTATATGACTGAATCATGTCAACCTTCCGTCCTGGTGCCAAATTCCTGGCAAATGTAGTTATAAAAAAGAGGCCCTTCCAAAAACCTAAAAGACCAGTTGGATGGTAGGTAAACTTACCTTTTTGCTCACGAAGTTCAAGTTCATGAAGCCAAGTATCACCTCTAATTACCCCTAGACTAGAAGAGTGTGTACTCAAAGAGGTTAGATGATAGGATATGCTATAGGGAATTATTAATCTCCATGACATATTATGCCAAAGAGCTCAACAAATGATATTCTCAGTTTCCATTTTGTTAGGTACAACCTATAATTACATTTCAAAGAGAACTTTGCAGATTTGAGTTTACTCAGGAATAAGATCCATAGAAATTGAGAAATATTTACTTTTGAAAAGTACCCTGCATGTGTCATTCAGTAGATTCAGTACTTTGTGTGACGTAAGTGATCTCCCTGGTGAGTGAGAAACCACATCTTAAGTTCAATATCCTAAGATTTATAATCCATGTATCCTCTCTTATTCTCCACTTTTATTCTAAATGGTTATGGAAGTTTCTACCTATATATATGACTTTCGCTTTATTTATTCCATCTCAATTTCAAACTCTATTAATAAGCATACCCTTGGCTGACATGCACTTCTGGCTTAACATGATTCTGAGATATTTGCATTTCCAATTAATCACCACATTTTAAAGAAATATTCAGACGTGGATTCCGGGTCACCTTGGTAGTCAGCCAAACACTTACGGCTATGTAAATTACCTAACATCTTCCCATTTCTCTATATTGAAATGAATCTTCTTTGTTTCTCGTAGGAACTGACGAGCACATAATATTTTAGAGCAAAATATCAGTTTATACTTCTGGGTCCTAATAGTCACTCAGCATACGACTATTGTGCCTTTAAAAGGCCGGATGATACCCATAAATAATATGATATAAAAATTTATAGGGTATAAGTCAGGTGATAAATAAGGTGAAAACAAAGCAGATACCTGCTTAAGTTTGGGTCATGATGATCTAGAAGTTAAAGTGTAGACTTAAGCATATTATGTCAGTTACTTCAGATTTTCACTACATATCTCAAATGCGTGCGAACATAGTTGATTTTAGCATGTAAGACCCTGTATGAGCTGAAATTGATTGAACATCCACTTCTTAACTTTGGTCTTTAGTTACGGTTCAAATTGAGGCTTGATTTTGGCTTGGTTTCCATTCTGTGTTGGCTCAAATCTCAAGCTACTTATGAGCACCTCATTCATTTGACACCTCTGCATTTAGCGAATCTCAGGTTTTCATTTGAAGATCACTTTGGAACTCCTGGAAGAATCACTTTAACTTGGAACTTGTAAGAATAAAATACACAAATTATTGTGTACGTGCTCAAAATAATTATATTGTTTACCATCCTATTTTTATCCCCTTGTCCTACTTCTGTTTTTGTCACCTATAATCTACACAAATAGATGTCCCTCATCGATGGCTGACCAGTTGCTAAAAAAGCATCACGTAAGATTGGCCAAGAGCAATTATAAATGTTGACACCTCATTTGGCCTCTCTTCTCGTGCTTCCTTACTACATCCCTATTTCTCTAGTCTTAAATCTTCCGATTCTTTGCATCTCTTTGCAGTTGAAGACACGTTTGGTGGTGAGTAGCCAATCAATGAAGCTTCCAGATCGATTCTCCCGACGAATGCAGGAATCTCAACCTTCGTGTCTGAACCGTATAGCAATCGGGATCCTCTCTCTTTGCCTGAAGTTTCCTTCATCGTTTTATACCCTCTATTGAGTATGGCGAGAAAAAAAGGTATTCATCTTTGGACTCTTGGCTGTTAGGAACGCGGTGAGACCCGAACTGGAGTTGATTCGTGAGGTATGATATTGAACTTGGCTCATATGACTTAAAAAGAAATCCCTTGTTAAGTCAAGGACTAATCCCATATATATATATATATATATATATATATATATATATATATATATACCTCATCCTCCCACTTCCTATCCGATGTGGGACTAAACTAAGGTACATCCTGGATCATGGTATGGGTTCGGGAACGTGGTACACTACTTATCTTTATTTTTGGTACAGAAGGGTAGGTGAGTTGGTTCGCCGTACGCTTTAAAATTCTAATTGGGACGATAATAGTTAGCTCAAGCTTGACTAGATAATGTATCATATATGGAAATAAAACCTTATATAGAACATAAGAAAATTCAACCCATTACTTTACTTCATTTAATAAGATGTAAAAGTTGACTTTTCTTAGTCATACATCAATTTTGAACACAATATTCCGGATAAAATGATGCAATGGTGCCAAATTAACTAATGTAAAAAATAATAAAAAACAAAATACAATGACAAACGACTTTATCCTTCTCATTCTCTTCTTTGCATGGACAACTTGCAAAATAATGGTGGCTCATATGCAAAACAACAATTGTTTCGAATTGCAAAGTCAAATTTTATAAGAAATGTGTAGCTATGGAACCCCGAATTGACAAGAAATCTCAAGTTTTTCTTCCAAGTTTTTTTTGCATTGAAAAATCTCTTGCAAAAGAAAATTTATAGTGGGATTTTAGCGATTGATTTGGATTGTCATATTTAGCGATCCAGATCGAGTACTATAATGATCCATAAAGGGAATGTATCCCGAACCGGAACGTCTGTATTCGGAACGGATTCGATGGGGGATTTAGGTGTACCCTGTAACTATGTTCTAAACATTTTAGACAACTTCCTTTACGTTATCACCAAGCTTGAGCGCTCAACTGGATGCGAGACACAACCCAACAATATCTAACTTTAGCTCATATCCGATGAGCCGAGCAACCAAGAGATCAAACATATTGTCATTTCGATTCTTCGAACATATAGTTAAACCTATAGGTTTACCAAACCGCACTACTACTAGATGCGGAACACACGTCATGTTCCATCTTTGGCCCGACAATTAGATCCATCTTATGGAGATGCTCTATCGTAGGAGTGAACTCGTATAATCCCAATGGAGGAGTTAAGTTGTTTTTTTATTATACGTATCATGAACATGTTCGCAAAATTGTCTTTAAGCAACTAAAGCGTTCAATCCAACCTGACTTGTAACCTTGGACTCCGATACCCGTTTGTTTGGAACACGATGAGACCCGAACCGCGAGTTATGATATTAGACTTGGCCCATATTACTTAAAAGTAAAATATAGTAATATCATGTTAAGTCCATGACCAATCCCATATATCTATATCTTATCCTCTCACTTTTTATTCGATGTGGGACTAAACTTCTAAAGTTTATAGACAACTTCCTTTGTCATCACCAAACTTGAGCGCGCAACTAGATGCGAGATACATCCCAACAATCTCAACCTTAGCTCATACCCGGATGGCTCGAGCAACCATGAGATCTAACATATTGTCATCTCAGTTTATTCGAACACAAAGTTACACCTACATGTTTACCAACCTGTACCACTATGAATCGAACCACACGTCTTGTTCCACCTTGGGCTTAGCAACTAGATCCACCTAATAGGGATGCTTTACCTTAGGAGTGAACTCGTACAATCCGATGCTCCAACTAGGAGCCAACTTGGGAGGAGTCAAGTTGTTTTTTGATTATACGTATCTTGCACGCGTCGACACAATATGTGAAACGTTCAATCCAAATCGACTTATAACCTTGGACTATGATACCAGCTTGTTGGGGACGCGGTGAGACCCGAACCAGAGTTAATCCATGAGATATAAGATTAGACTTGGACCATATGACTTAAAAAGATAAATCTTTTGTTAAGTCCAGGACGAATCCCATATATCTACACTCCATCTTCCCGTTTTCTATCTGATGTGTCACGTGTGGGACTAAACTTCTAAAATTTTTATACAACTTCCTTTATGTCGAGCCGGCAACCAATGCGAGATACAACCCAACATTGATCGTCAACATTTGGTACTAGAAGATTGGCTGCTTCTATAGTTGTCATCAAATGTAATCTTGTCTCCGGAGTTTGTGTGGTGGTTATCTCTAAGCTTTTTTGTACATGTTGCTGTGCTCACTACCTCTATTCCATGGTTCGCCATCACTTCTTTACCTTCCACAAGAATTTCGAGGTACCCTAAGGTTCGATGCAAATAATATTAAAAGATATTTGCTATTGAATCATGATACAAATCTCATGAAATATTAAGAGGAAACACAAGAACACCAAGTTTTTGACAGACACGTATAATTGCCCATTTATGAGAACTAACTATAAGGTTTCTCAATTTTCAAAACAATTATCCAAGATAATCACAACTCCAAAATAAAAGCCTATTTTTAGGCAACCAACCTTAAAGGCCTAAACCATGAAAAGGAAACTAGGAAAGCAAGAACTTAAGTTTAGAAAATAACTAGGAAAGCAATAGTAAGAAAATAACTAAAAGAAATGGGTCCCTGTTTGAGTATGTACTATGTGGTTTAGTGATATTTAAGCTTTGAATTTGTAGAGATGGGTATAGGAATGGAAAATTTGCTCAATGCATGATGCAGCTTTAAATATTATTTTTCTCAGTATATATAGTCTCGTTACAGAGTTGAGAGTTTTGGGGATGTAGAATAATCGTGATAGTACTGAATATAGTTTATTATCAATTATGCAGTTTAAAGACACAAAAGATATAGTGAAAGCATAGGTAATAGTTGTAATGTAGCAGACTGGATCTTTATTATAAGTCAAATCATACAAAGTCATGGCTTGTCAAATAAAATTTAGTATATATATATATATATATATATATATATAT
The DNA here is from genome assembly GCA_036927795.1 of Iris macrosiphon. Classification (NCBI taxonomy): domain Eukaryota; kingdom Viridiplantae; phylum Streptophyta; class Magnoliopsida; order Asparagales; family Iridaceae; genus Iris; species Iris macrosiphon. Next base: position 235,104,146 of record JAYESA010000006.1, read on the forward strand.
ATATATATATATATATATATATATATTCCAAATTGATATGCTAAACATTTTAAGTTCGTATCTCTCTCTCTTGAATGAGCTATCTCCTCGTCACTTGATCAAATAATTATATCATGTTGCAACTTGCTTGAGTTAGGTACCCATTTGGCGTCCATAATATTTTCCATTGTACTGAATAAAGATAAACATTGTTGTCTACTTGTCTATCTCACAATAATTAATGAGTTTATGTAACCTTCGTTCTTTATTAGCATGTTAATTAGACAATTAAAATTAGTGCTTAATAGTTAAACCTTTTAATCAAGAATTTAATTAGGTTAATCATATAAAAACAAAAGCCATGAGAAGTCAAATTCAATTTGGATTGTTCTTCATAAGAAGAGAAATTCAAATTGAATTGGTTAAGGGCACAATAGTCAATTCACCATAATAATATCTTGACAACTCACCCTCCCTCTCACATGACCCTCACATTCAACCCACACCCTTTCCCTTCCTTCACTCACCATCCCTCATCTTCCGTCAACCCTATTAGCAAGGGAATAGGAGTTCTCCTCATAAGGTAACCCTTGATCCTCTTCAAATTTTTATAATTCTAACTAGGATAAGTGTATATATATATATATATATATATATATATATATATATATATATATATATAGTATATATATATATATATATGTATGTGTGTGTGTCAAGAAGGGGGGGGGGAGAAGGACTGCCTGCAGCAGCAAGCAGTGGCTGCAGTAACAGAGCAGCAACAAGCAGTGGCTGCAGTAGCAGCAAGTAGCAGCTGCAGCAAGCAGCAAGCAGCATCAGTAGTAGCAAGCAGCAGCAATAGCAAAGCTATATATATCTTATATATATGTGTATCTATATATCTTATATATATGTGTATCTATATATATATGTATACTATATGTATCTATATATCTTATATATATGTGTATCTATATATGTATATGTATTTATATATGTATCTATATATCTATATATCTATGCATCTATCTATATATATATATATACTCTATATTATCTATATATGTATACTATATATATATATATATATATGTATACTATATATTATCTATATATGTATACTATATATCTATGTATATATATATATGTATACTATATTATGTATCTATATTTGTATACTATATTGTATCTATATATATCTTATATATATGTGTATCTATATATATATATATGTATCCATATATCTATGTATCTATATATATATATGTATACTATATTGTATCTATATACGTATCTATATATCGTATATATATGTGTATCTATATATGTATTTATATATGTATCTATATATCTATGTATCTATATATATATGTATACTATATATGTATATATATATATGTATACTATATTGTATCTATATATATGTGTATCTATGTATTTATATCTATGCAGTTAATAACGGTTTTTTCATGATAACGATCCAGTAGAGTTATAGATATATCACCGATATATCGGTTTTATAACGGTAAATATCGGTTTGTATTTTTAACACAATTTTTATATATGAACAATACACTTGATAGTTTTCTATTATAAAATATGTATAAAGTATACATATCGTCGAGAAATCCAAGAGATCCAAGATAATTACCATCATTATGTTGAATTATAATATGAAATCTGAAATGGGTGCCATCATTATGTTGTGGAGTGCTTTAACAAAACAGAAACTCTAGACAGATGGGTGCCATCATTCAACATAAAGTATACATATCTGAAATGGGTGCCATCATTATGTTTTTGAATCCAAGAGATCCAAGATAAAGAAGACTATTATAAAATATGCATAAAGTATACTCCAGCATAAAGTATACATATCGTCTGCAGGCCCAGGCCCATAAGATTTTTTTTGTAGCAAAACCAAAACCGTGAGAAATCGGTTTTTTTGTAAACCGATATTTCGAACAATATCGGCCGATAATATCGGTTCCGATATTTTACCGATATTTCTGCAAAAAAATATCGGTCCAGGACCGATACCATTATATATCGGTTATATAACCGATATATAACCGTTTTTGACTACTTAGATTTATATATGTACTAAGCAGTAAAAAACGGTTATATATCGGTTATATAACCGATATATAATGGTATCGGTCCTGGACCGGTATTTTTTTGCAGAAATATCGATAAAATATCGGAACCGATATTATCGGCCGATATGGTCGATATTGTTGGAAATATAGGTTTACAAAAAAATCGATTTCTCACAGTTTTGGTTTTGCTACAAAAAAACCGATATTGAATGATATGACATTCACATTAATGGAGAATGGAGATTATATCTTCTGCCATCAAAATCTTCATGCATCAAACTTATTTAGAGATGTAGTTCTCAAGTGATCTCCTTATCTTGGATCTCTTGGATTTCTCGACGATATGTATACTTTCTGCATATTTTATAATAGAAAACTATTAAGTGTATTGTTCATATATAAAAATTGTGTTAAAAATGCAAACCAATATTTATCGTTATAAAACCGATATATCAGTGATATATCTATAACTCTACTAGACCGTTATCATGAAAAAACCGTTATTAACTGCATAGTATATGTATCTATATATATGTATCTACATATATATATATATATATATATATATATATATATATATATATATATATATATATATACATACTATATATGTATGTATCTATACATATATATCTATAAATATATTTTATATATACTATTTTTATATTTAAGTTTTTATATAGATATTTGTCCCATCGATAACCAGAAATATCATAAAATTGACCTAGAAATCTAGTGAGTTAAATCTACTTAATTATATTTCACCAATTAATATGAATTATTCATGATATAGGTTATCTGGAGCCCGCTACACACTCTTGACTTGTTTCACCCGCTTTGGACCTCAGGGGAGTATAGTCTCTGATGGTTTTCATACTGATAATTTCTATAACACATGTAGTATTGTTGTACTTGATTCCTGACACGAAGAAACACGGATTAGCATATCTTGTGTTTTTAGACCTTGATCTTGTGTAATACTTGATATTCGTGTGATTCATGTATGCTAGTCGGGGCAAAAAAATGCTAGTTTATATGTGATCATACCCTTAAATTCTGTGTAAATATAATTTCTGTGCAAAGACTAACCATACACTTCACGTATGATTAGCCGGCTCCCATTGTGCAATCCTAAGCCGATCACATAATCAAACTAGTATTTCAAAACACTTAGTGACTAAGATTTCCTTGTTGATACATGACATTTTTCTGTTTATTCATTTTCCTGTTCATTTCTTACCATGTCTTGATGTCAGTTTATTTATCCATCTTATACTACTTTTTCTATCACTGTTTTATAGTCCTTATCATGTATTGAAACTGCTATTAGAATTGTACTTGTTCAATCCTGACTGATAATATTTTAGGTAGCACTTAGAAGGACCTGTGCCCCATATATTATAGATTTTTGAAAAAATAGCTTCAAGCCCGATTTTACCTCCTGGAGGATCGAGGAAGTCCGCAAGCGGGAGACCTAGTTATGACAATAGTTATAGTTTACAAACTTACTATAGTTGTATGAGTTATGAATACAAGATTTTGTACTGTAAATTTTATACACACACACACACACACATATATATATATATATACATGTTTTTACCTATCTTAGTTTTGTGATTGAGTATAATATCTGTTTCCTTTATATTATGAGGTGTTGGTTATACAGTACTAGTTCCAGATAACGTTCTACCGCCGACACTGCGGCGTAGACTGGGCGTGCCCACGCACTCGTGCCCGAACACTCGGGTGCGGGTCGTGACACGTTTTTGTGGTGTCCCATGCAGGTGCGACTTCACAATTAGTATGATGTCGTAATAGTATTTAGGATTAGAGTACTATTACGAGCCTGCAATAGGATATATGATATTAGGAATAGGAAATACTCAATCACAACTAGGAATTTCATCCCTGAATTAAATTTACTAATCTTGATTACTCTAATTGATTTGACATCTTCCTTAATTCTTGTCCTTCTCAAATTATATCTTATTTCGTGCCTTAATGATGTCTCCTTATTGTTTTATCATATTCCAGAATGACACATAACATATTCCAGAAGGACACGCGAGACCAGAGCATTCAGGGGCAGCTGTAGAAGCCGCTCCAGTTGTCTCTGAATGTCTTCCTTCTCTCAGTAGATGAATATGCTGCAGAGTTCGGCAGGCTGAGCCGATTCGCAGAATATATGGTGAGAGATCCGGAGGACCGAGCTCGCAGATTCCGGCAAGGCTTGGTCCAAGAAATTCGTGTCATTATCCCCTCTAGTATCACGACTTTTGCTGGGATTGTAGCAGAAGCCCAGAGGATCGAGGTGGACATGGGCTTTAAACCCAAGAGGGACCGGAATGCGTTCGAAGGAGGCAGCGGCACGGGACCAGCAAAACGTTCCCATTTTCAGCCGAGGATTTTCTAGCATCAGCAACAACATTGTCCTCCAACTAGATTTTTGGCTCAGCCGCATCCTCAAAGACAGATCCAGCAGACCCATTTTTGCCATTTTTGCAAGAAACTGGGACATTTCTGGGAAATATGCAGAAAAAGACTTGGAGTCTGTCTATACTGTGGTTCTGCAGGACATCAGATGAAGAGCTGTCATATTCGAGGTGCAACAAATCAAAAGGGACCAGCTAAGCCACCTGTGGCACAACAGCAGAAGGGACCTCCACTTCCAACACAACAACAATTTGTCCAGCACCAGCAGAGGGGAGCTCCTCAGCATGGCAGAGCTTTTGCTACAACTGTCGAGGAAACTGAGCCCACTGGTGATGTTATAGCAGGTTCCATTCTTCTCGATTCTATTCCAGCCGTAGCATTATTTGATTCTGGTGCATCCCATAGTTTCATATATGTCTTTTGTACTTAAACATAATTTAGTAGTGGAACCCTTGAGTAGAAATTGTAAGATCACGACTGGGGGAGGCATCATCCTAGTCAGTAATGTTTGCAAGGGGTATCACGTTACATTGGAAGACCGTGTTTTGTCTGCTAGCTTACTCGTAATGCCACTTCCAAGTTTTGACATTGTCCTTGGAATGGATTGGTTGAGTATGCATTTCGCTAGCATTGACTGTCGCAAAGGTCGTGTGCTGTTTCGACCTCCAGGAGAGCCGGAGTTTGAGTTTGTTAGAAAGACAGAAGCCAGATCGTTGAATTCTTTGCGAAGCTATAATGGAGGAGAAAGAGCTACCACATCCTATTATTACTGAGTTATTAGATGCGTTTTCCGAAGAGTTACCAGGATTGCCGCTAGATAGAGATGTTGAATTCTCTATTGATCTAATGCCGGGAGCAGAACCAATATCGCAGCATGTCTACCAGATCAACAACAATGAGCTAGCAGAGCTAAAGAAACATATCGATGAATTAGAAGACAAGTGATTCATCAGATCAAGTTCGTCGCCCTGGTGAGCTCCGGTACTTTTTGTGCCAAAGAAGGATGGATCGGTGCGGATGTGCATCGATTACAGGCCTCTGAACAACCTCACAATCAAGAACAAATATCCGCTGCCGAGAATAGATGATCTCTTCGATCAGTTGAGTGGCGCGAAGCTATTTTCAAAGATTGACTTGAGATCCGGATATCATCAGGTGAAGGTGAAAAAAGAAGATATTCCGAAGACTGCATTAAGGACTCGATATGGTCAGTATGAGTTCTTGGTGATGCCGTTTGGGTTAACTAATGCCCCGACAGTCTTCATGAACTTGATGAACAAGGTATTCCATCAGTACCTGGACAAGTTCGTGGTAGTGTTTATAGATGATATCCTTGTATACTCAAAGACGCTAGAAGAACATGAGAAGCATTTAAGGATAGTACTTGAAACTTTCAGGAAGGAGAGAAGCTCTATGGAAAACTCTCTAAATGTGAGTTTTTCTTAACCAAAGTGGAGTTTCTCGGACATGTAGTGACTGGAGATGGAATATCAGTTGATCCAAAGAAGATTGCTGCTGTAGAATCTTGGGCCACTCCAAGCTCTGTTGCAGAAATTAGAAGCTTCTTAGGATTGGCTGGATATTACAGAAAGTTCGTGAAAGATTTCTCTCGAATTGCAGAGCCTTTGACTAACCTCACTCGGAAAGATGTAGAGTTTGTATGGACTGAGGAATGCCAGGCATCATTTGATGAGTTGAAGAAGTGATTGACTACGGCTCCTATTCTGACATTGCCATCGGGATCAGGAGGATTCGCCATCTATAGCGATGCTTCAGGAAAGGGTTTTGGATGTGTTTTAGAGCAAAACAATAAGGTGGTGGCTTATGCATCCAGACAGCTACGGACACACGAGAAGAACTATCCTACTTATGACTTGGAGCTGGCAGCTGTCATCTTTGCATTGAAGTTGTGAAAACATTATTTGTACGGAGAGGGTGTGAAAATATTCAGTGACCACAAAAGTTTGAAGTACGTTTTCACACAAAAGGAGTTGAACATGAGAGAACGTAGATGGCTAGAGCTTATAAAGGACCTTGATATTGTCTTGAAGTATCATCCAGGAAAGGCCAACGTAGTTGTAGATGTCTTGAGCAGGTATCCAGTAGCTATGTGCCTGACGATGGACCGTCACTTGTTAACAGACTTGGAGAAGTTGGGTATTGAAATAATAACTCCTGGAGTTGAAATGTAGATGATGGGTATGCAGATTCAGTCGGAATTGATGAATAAGATCTGGGAAACACAATATCAAGATGAAAGTCTGAGAAGTATCCGAGCTCAGGTACATGCCGGATTACTAGATGATTTTACCATTACAGAAGATGACTCTTTACGACACGGAGTGAGGCTATGTGTTCCTAGAGGAGATCTACGGGAAGAAGTCATGCAGGAAGCTCATCGCTCTCAGTATTCTATACATCCAGGAGCTACCAAGATGTACAAGGATCTAAGAGATCACGTGTGGTGGTATTATATGAAGCGAGAGGTAGCACATTTTGTTTCCAGATGTCTAGTATGCCAGCAGGTCAAAGCCGAAAGGCAGAGACGAGGCGGGTTACTTCAGCCACTACCAATTCCAGAGTGGAAATGGGAACATATCTCGATGGATTTTGTTTCCGGACTACCACGCACTCCGGGAGAAAAATATGCAATTTGGGTCATCGTTGATCGGTTGACCAAATCAGCCCACTTCTTGCTATTTAAAGTGGGATTGTCTACAGAAAAGCTCGCTGGATTGTACGTGAAGCAGATTGTCAAGTTGCACGGGATTTCGATAAGTATCGTCTCCGATCGGGATAGTCAATTTACATTCCATTTTTGGAGGAGTTTGCAGTCTAGCTTGAGTACCAAACTAAAGTTTAGCATTGCTTACCACCCTCAGATGGATGGACAGTCAGAGAGGACTATTCAGACGCTAGAGGATATGCTTCGGACTTGTATTTTAGACTTTGGTGGATCGTGGGAGGATCATCTTCATCTGGTGGAGTTTGCATACCACAATAGTTACCAGGCAAGCATCGAGATGTCTCCTTTCGAGGATTTGTACGGCCGGAGATGTCGTACCCCATTATCTTGGGATGACGTAGGCGAGCGAGCATTGTTGGGACCAGAAATGGAAGTAGATGATGCGGAGAAGGTAAAGCAGATTAGAGAAAGACTTCGTGTGGCTCAGGACAGACAGAAGTACTGGTCCGATAGTCGCCAGAGACCGTTAGAGTTTGAGGTTGGCAAATTGGTGTTCTTGCGAATTTTTCCAACACGTGGCATAATTCGTTTTGGGAGAAGCGGGAAGCTCAGTCCAAGGTTTATCGAACCTTTCAGTATTACCGAAAGGGTCGGTACCGTAGCCTACCGACTAGCTTTGTCACCTACATTAGAGGGAGTACATAACGTGTTTCATGTATCCCAGCTGAGACGATACATGGCTGACCCTAACCACGTATTAGATCACTCAGAGATTGAAGTTGGACCTCAGCTACCAAGAGCAGCCCATGGATATACTATATCACAGAGAAAATGTGCCGTGTAACCGGACAATTTTATTTGTTCGTGTCGCTTGGAGTCATCACTCCCCGGGTGAATCTACTTGGGAGAGAGGATGAGATGCGTGAGCGATACCCATACCTCTTTGAATTTTGAGATATTTCTTCTTTCTTTCTGTATGATCTACTTTAAATTTCGAAAACGAAATTTTTCTAAGAGGGGTAGATTTGTAACCTTCGTTCTTTATTAGCATGTTAATTAGACAATTAAAATTAGTGCTTAGTAGTTAAACCTTTTAATCAAGAATTTAATTAGGTTAATCATATAAAAACAAAAGCCATGAGAAGTCAAATTCAATTTGGATTGTTTTTCATAAGAAGAGAAATCCAAATTGAATTGTTTAAGGGTACAATAGTCAATTCACCATAATAATATCTTGACAACTCACCCTCCCTCTCACATGACCCTCACATTCAACCCACACCCTTTCCCTCTATATAAACACCTTTCCACCTCCTCCACTCACCATCCCTCATCTCCCCTCAACCCTATTAGCAAGGGAATATGAGTTCTCCTCATAAGGTAACTCTTGATCCTCTTCAAATTTTTATTACTCTAACTAGGATAAGTGTGTGTGTGTGTGTATATATATATATATATATATATATATATATATATATATATATATGTGTGTGTGTGCGCGCGCGAGAAGGGGGGGGGAGAAAGACTCCCTGCAGCAGCAAGCAGTGGCTGTAGTAGCAGAGCAACAACAAGCATTGGCTGCAACAATAGCAAGCGGTGGCTGCAGCAGCTGCAACAAGCAGTAGCTGCAGCAAGCAGCAGAGCAGTAGCAAGCAGCAGTAATAGCAAAGCTATATATATATATATATATATATATATATATATATATATATATATATGTGTGTGTGTGTGTGTGTGTGTGTGTGTATCTATCTATATATGTATACTATATTGTATCTATATATGTATCTATATATCTTATTTATATATGTGTATTTATATATGTATCTATATATATCTATGTATCTATATATAGTATATTCTATATTATCTATATATGTATCTATATATCTATATATCTATGTATCTATATATATATTCTATATTATCTATATATGCATACTATATGTATCTATATATCTTATATATATGTGTATCTATATATGTATATGCATTTATATATGTATATGTATTTATATATGTATTTATATATGTATATGTATTTATATAGATATCTATATATATATATATATATATATATATATATATATATATATATATACTCTATATGATCTATATATGTATACTATATATCTATGTATCTATATATGTATACTATATTGTATCTATATATATCTTATATATATGTGTATCTATCTATATATGTATACTATATATCTATGTATCTATATATATATGTATACTATATATTATCTATATATGTATACTATATTGTATCTATATATATCTTATATATATATATATATATATGTATACTATATATGTATCTATATATGTATACTATATTGTATCTATATACGTATCTATATATCTTTTTTATATATGTGTATCTATATATGTATTTATATATGTATCTATATATCTATGTATCTATATATATATGTATATTCTATATTATCTATATATGTATACTATATGTATCTATATATCTTATATATATATATATGTGTATCTATATAGGTATACGTATTTATATATGTATTTATATATCTATGCATCTATATATATATGTATACTCAATATTATCTATATATGTATACTATATATCTATGTATCTATATATATATATATGTATACTAAATATGTATCTATATATGTATACTATATTGTATCTATATATATCTTATATATATGTGTATCTATATATATATGTATCCATATATCTATGTATCTATATATATATATATATATGTATACTATATTGTATCTATATACGTATCTATATATCTAATATATATGTGTATCTATATATGTATTTATATGTATCTATATATGTATCTATATATCTATGTATCTATATATATACGTATACTATATATGTATATATATATATATATATATATATATATATATATATATATATATATATATATACTATTTTTATATTTAAGTTTTTATATAGATATTTGTCCCATTTATAACCAGAAATAGCATAAAATTGACCTAGAAATCTAGTGGGTTAAATCTACTTTATTATATTTCACCAATTAATGTGAATTATTCATGATATAGGTTATCTGGACCCCGCCACACACTCTTGACTTGTTTCACCCGCTTTGGACCCCAGGCGAGTACAGTCTCTGATGGTTTTCTTACTGATAATTTCTATAACACATGTAGTATTGTTGTACTTGATTCCTGACACGAAGAAACACGGACTAGCATATCTTGTGTTTTTGGACCTTGATCTTGTGTAATATTTGATATTCGTGTGATTCATATATGCTAGTCGGGGCGGAAAAATACTTGTTTATATGTGATCATACCCTTAAATCCTGTGCAAATATAATTCCTGTGCAAAGGCTAACCATACACTTCACGTATGATTAGCCGGCTCCCATTGTGCAATCCTAAGCCGATCACATAATCAAACTAGTATTTCAAAACACTTAGTGACTAAGATTTTCTTGTTGATACATGACATATTTTTCTGTTTATTCATTTTTCTGTTCATTTCTTACCATGCCTTGATGTCAGTTTATTTATCCATCATGTACTACTTTTTCTATCATTATTTTATAGTCCTTATCATGTATTGAAATCGCTATTAGAATTGTACTCGTTCAATCCTGACTGGATAATATTTCAGTTAGCACTTAGAAGGACATTTGCCCCATCTATTATGGATTTTTGGAAAAATAGCTTCGAGCCTGATTTTACCTTCTGGAGGATCGAGGAAGTCCGCAAGCGGGAGACCTAGTTATGACAATAGTTATAGTTTACAAACTTACTATAGTTGTATGAGTTATGAATACAAGATTTTGTACTGTAACTTTTATACACACACATATATATATACAGCATGTTTTTACCTACCTTAGTTTTGTGATTGAGTATAATATCTGTTTCTTTTATATTATGAGGTGTTGGTTATACAGTACTAGTTCCAGACAACGTTCTACCGTCGACACTGCGGCGTAGGCTGTGCGTGCCGACGCACTCGTACCCGAACACCCGGGTGCGGGTCGTGACAGTTTAAATGGTTGCAATCGTTGCAAAGTGCATCATTCAAATTTGTTTCTCTGTTCCTACGTCAGTTAGATATTCAAGTGACTTTAACTGAGAATGATCTTGTACAGGGACTTCTTTATTTGATAATCCTCATACTTGATTGCTCTTAAATGAAAGATAAATTCATGCGTTGTTCTTATATTTGAATTTGCTAGTGTACCCTAGTTATTCTCCGGTTGTGATCACTTTAGTGCTTATATCCTTATTTTATCTTCAAGTCCTCTCATAGAACAATGTTTTTGTCCCCATTCTGAAGCAAATCTAGACAACGCTTGCTCATTTATGCAGTCATCATAGACAATACTCTTCTAATAGCAGAACTTAGCTAATGATATTTAGTTGTTAAATTGCACCTACTAAATATTATATAAAAAATGTCATTTTGTGGCTGTCCTACTTATTATTTTTTATTTCTTTGTTTATTCTACTAATAGTAATGATCTGATGTGGGTGTGGTGTTATGCCATTCTTAGTCACATCCACCTCAATACTGTCAGATCATAGTTGCACAGAGCTTTATATATATTTCTCCCTTCACATTGAATCCAAAATTTCATTGTTTCCCTGACTTCATTCTACGTGTTGCAGTGATGAGAAATATCAGCAGTTTCAGAAAGATGGAAATTTGTACTACAAATGTGCTGCATGTCGTGGGGAATGTTACAAGGTCTTATTTGTCATTCTGAAGGTTTTTGGGAAGAAGCTTTAATTTAGGCTAATTCTATAGGCACTACAAAATTTACTTAGGACAGTCCATTACTTCAGGACATTCCATGTTTTTTAAACTTTTACTTAGGATAGCCCAAAATTTACTCAGGACAACCCAAACCCTAACACTAACCCCAACCCTAACCGTCGGAGAAGGAGGAGGAGGCGGAGGAGGAGGAGGCAGCTGGAGGAGGAGGAGGAGGAGGAGGAGGAGGCAGAGGCCTCCGCTGCTGCTGTTGCTATTGCTGCTGCCGTTGCTGCTCCTGCCGCTGCCGTGTCTTGCCCGTCGCACCCTCGTTGTCCTCCTCCTCCACCCTCTCCGCCTCCTCCTCCCTCCTCCTCCCCACCCTCGTCGTCGTCGTCCTCCTCCTCCTCCAGACTCCTCCTCCTCCTCCTCCGACGGACTCCTCCTCCGGCCTCCTCCTCCTCCTCCTCCTCCTCCTCCAAACTCCTCCTCCTCCTCCTCCGGCTGGATCGGCTTTGGGCTAGCCTGAAGCAAATATTTCGGTGGCAAATTTATAATTTTTTAGGTGGCAAATTTGGGCTGTCCTAAGTAAATTTTGTAGCGCCTATAGAATTAGCCATAATATATAGATGTTACAACTGCTTTGTCATTTGCTGTCCAGGTGAAAGATATGGATGATGCTGTTCGAGAGCTTTGGAAGAGGAAAGACAAAGCTGACTGTAACCTAACTGCATGCCTAAGGTCTGCTGCTGGATTGCCAAATCATGAAGACACATTCTCTATGTATCTATTTTCAGATGATGATGAAAGTGGTTCACTTTTATTGAAGAACGATAATGGGGGATCCTTAAATTTTTCGGGGAAGGGTTTCGGGGATAAGAGTTCTAAAGAATATGGGAAGAATTTCCTCCATATCTCATCACCAAGTACTAAGTATGGAAAGAAGGGACATCGATTAAAACCCAGCGGTAATCCTGAAGAGCTATATCAAAATACTGAAAAACAGCATGAGCCAAAATTACTGAAAAGTAGCTATAAAGATAAGAAAAGTACACAGGGCAAGTCATCTAAGTCAGATTGGAAGGGGACTTGTTTAGCTCCTAATATCAGAAGTCCAGGCAGTTGCAGAGAGAAGCCATTAGTTGAAACTGAAACTAGCAGCACTATCAAGGAAGGTGTTGTAAACAATGTCAAGGTCCACAGTGGCAAAGAAACACAAAGTTTGCACCTTAAAGAAAGTGTTCATAAGAATGTAGGAAATAATGAATCAGCTAAAGGAACTAAGTTAGTCATACTTTTAGGTGCAAAAAATAGAAACACTACATCCTCTCCAAGGTTTGAAGCTTCAAGTTGTCGAAGAGAACAGGATTTTTCTACTGTCATTGGTATGCACCTTCTGTCTACTACTTTACATTTGGTGAGCATGCCTAGTTTGATCAAGTTTCAAATTTTACTTGGTCTAATGAAGTTTAAACTCAAACATTCTCTTGGATGTTAGTGTTCTGCTGCATTTAGTCATTTCATTCTGTGTTAGGTAGTTGGTAATGTCTAGACTATTTTACATGAATTTTGCATGCAATTCAGGTAGACTTTAGTAGTTGAAATTAATGTCTTTTTTCTTTATGTTTCTGTTCTTTTTGTCTACTACTGTTTTTCTGCTAAAATTATGCTCTGTTTATGGCCGTCAAGATTATTCAGTTTGTCTGTTGCATTATGTTTCATAGTTTCATGTAATATGTTTACTCTTCTTATTTTCTCTCCTTTTCTTTTTGTGGGGTCATCGAGTTACCAATCCCTGAAAGAATGACTTGGCTACTATTACTTTTGAGTTTTGACGTGTCAATTTGGAGTTTAAGTACTGAGTTGTCTAGTCAAAGAGTTTATTGACTTATTCGGTTGATTCAAAGAAAAGATATGGATAAACATAAGATGAAGAATTGAAGGACAGGGAAGAAACACAAGAATTGAAGGATAGGAGAGAAACACCTTTCAGACACCAATTGTAGGTAAAACTGATAATGAAAAACCAGGATTACATTCTGTAACAGTCAATTGTCCTCAATAGTCCGTCCTGCTGCTCTTGCTTAAATCATTACTATTCATACCTATAGAGACACCACATTCAGTTCAAGACTTCCATTGACAAGTCTGAAGTGAAATTATGATTTCAAAATTAAAAAAAAAAACATATATTGTTTAAGCTCCTGCAACTATGAAGCATGAGGACAATTTCATCAGGACAAATGAAATTCCTACTCTTCAAACAGTCTTTGGAAAAGTAGTGACCTTTAGAATTTTTATCGTTTTGTTAGGACTTAGGATATGTATCGTTGCCAACAATGTGTTTTGATGTTGCTGGACAGTCTGCTTCATCCCAGCGATTCAGCTTTAAAATTTGCCTCTTGAAATTAGTTTCTCATCAAATCAAATGGGCTAAGCAACCTATTGAAATTGAATAAAGATGCCATTCATTCTCAAGTATGAAATTAATCAAAAGTGCAGCAGACGGACTTTCAAACACAATTATACATTCCAGGAAACCTAAAAGCATTAGTGTTATTCGTGGAGGCTTCTTAATGCGTGGATGTTTCGAAAAAATAATTGAGACAACAATTCGAATGCAACGGAAGATCTAACCATGGATTTCCATCTACCATTAGAATTCAACTATTAACCTCTTCTCCGGTGTAACTTGACAACAAACTTATCCTGACAAGCTTCCATCTGACAAGCTTCCATCATTCGTCTCATGAAGAAATTAAAGTTATTTTCATAGGATAAGTAAATCATGTGTTATAATTGACGTGACCTTTTGCCTTTTAAAATTGATTTGTAGTTGTCTTCCTACATATCAATTTTCCACATTGGATGAATAGGCTCTTCTTAATATTGACCAAATACATTTTCATGTCCAAGTGGTCAAGAAAGCAAATAGATTTCACATGGAACTAATTGGCTTGGCTACAGCATTAAAATGTAAATACAGGTTAATCTAGCATTGAATTCATCTTGAGATACCTCTGTGAAGAGGCTATGTTGCAAGGATACAAATATGGCACCATAGATATGCATAGACACGACACTGATTTTGGTGTCCTAGACTCTAGAGTATTTTTGAGCGTCTGTGTGGTGCTTGACATGTTACCGAGATGGACATGACAGCGGTTTTGAACTTTCTGCGCTTCTTAGAAAAGAGTGAAAATAAAGCTAAAGGGGTTTCTGAATGTAGCTTCTCATGTATTCACTATTCTTACACTACTCTTAGCTTATTTCCCCATTTTTTCGCATTCCTTTTTAAAACTCCTTTCTTAATTTCTAAAACTTGATTCTTTAGAATATTTCTTGATGCACCGCAACCATCTTTGCAATATCCAAAACTTCCCCAGATTTTCTATCATGCTGTCTTTTTTTTTTTTCCCTTTTTCTTTTCAACTTTGGTTAAACAAGAGTTGGGCTTATAGCAATACTTTTATGAGTACCAAATAAGATGAGACTGTTTGAGGTTTTATGGAAATGAACATATACTGTTATATCCTAAACAAACTATTAAATCTCGAAATACCATGTACTTTCTTCATATAACATGCAAAAACAAGTAAAGTTATATGAAAAAAGAAAATAAAATTGCTTCACGATGGCACATTAATAGTTTTATTCTTTCCGGTTCTTCTAGTATTCAATTCATAAAGAATCTGGTATTTTGAGGACAAGTCATATATTATGTAGATGATATAGCATGCTAACTAAGCCCACTACCTTGTAACCATATTTTCTACCTACAATTCAGTAAGTCGGATTATTGATTTTGCAAGACAACAGACGTAATATATTCAGTCCAACCATAGTTCAACCAAGGAGGGCCAGTACCTCTTAACCCTGTAGGAACTTGTTTTACTTGGATTATTTTAGTATTAGTCATACAAGATAGGACTTGCCAGTGAAATTTCCAGCCAAGGTTCTACGTGTGCGAAATTACTACTACAACCTTCACTAGAAAATGGATTTCTACATCAAGATGTATGATGTGTATATTGTATAAATTCTAGAACAGAATCAACAGTACTGGGGGATTCTTAAGCATGGATTCAGAACTTATAGATGAATAATTTTTCATGGTGGGTTGGATTTATGGTTTAGAAGAGATGCAAACCAACTTAATTTCAGATATCATGTGCTGTAACTCTTGTATGGGTTTACAATTTCCAATTCCTGATGCTCTTGTCATTTCTTCATGATCATTACAGTGATAGTACATTTCTCCTCTAGCAGTTATAAAGATACATGCTATTTATTGAAATGTTTACAGTAGGATTAACACCTCATATATCAACTGTGGACATATGGGGAATTAATATAATTTCATCTTTTCAGGAGCTAGAATTGATAGAGTAGCTGCAACAACAAGCTCAGAGCATGAAGCAAGAGAAAATAATGTTGCAGAAGCAAGGAAGTTTTCTGACATGCACAGGAAAATAACTAATATGTCAGAGGAGGGCAAGCATTCTGCTGTACACAGAAGTCCTCTTATACTGCAAAAAAGGAGTGAACAAATTGAGGAGGTACTGCCTTCGAAGCAATCCGTTGGCTCACCAACCAATTTTCAGAGCCAGAACCATTATATACGTGGACCAAATCCCTCTGATGTTTTTGATGATCCCAAGCCACTGCTAAAGCTTAAATTTAAGAAACCATACTTTGATAAGCGTAGCTCTTGGGCATCTCAGAGAGTGCAAGAGAAGAATTCTGTTAAAGGGCAGAGATCAAAGAGAAAGAGGCCGTCATTGGAGAAATTAGCAGGTTTCCAGGAGAATGGGACGTTTTCACCCCAACAAGAGTCTATAGATGAAGTGTTGGATGCCAACTGGATATTGCAGAAGCTGGGCGAGGGTGCGATTGGAAAGAGAGTAGAAGTACATCAATCATCAGATGACACATGGTCAGCTCTTACCTCAGTTTCTTTCATCTGAACCTGATATTTGTCTTTTAAAGTTAAACATGCTCTTATTATGTTCTCATAATTATTGTGGGTTATGTGTAGCTGTAATGCCTGTTTATATATGTAGAAATGAACAGCATATATAAAAGGTTAAACACTTTAACTATTTCTGAACAACTATAACTACCTATTGTTGGTTCGTTTTATGCTTCTTGTTATTTCGATTTGCAAACTAGCTGTTAAGACTCCAGGCCTGTTAGGACAAGCAAATCCAAATGTAGAATTGGCATAAGATAATACTTTTCTGAAATGTCTTTTTTTACTTTGCGTACTGCATTTGTTTGCTGGAGCTGACAAGCAATAAAGAAGAGATCATCTAAAGTGAGATCATTTGCTTTCCCACCATTGGCTGGTGCATGGAAAGAATAAAATAATTAAAATGGACAATAGTCAGCAGACTCAGCACTGAGAAGTTTGAATTTAAATCCCCTGCTGTCCAAATATTGTGTAGCCCTGTGCCATGTAAAAGGCTGTAGATATCTTGATGGCCCCATCTTGTGCAACAAGTGGAAGCGAGAACCAGTGTTGGACGATTTGCGGTTTGATTCGGAATGGGTTCGGGTATGCGGAATGGTACTTTGACCTGTCGCGGGGGCGGGGGGTACTTAGTCGGTACACACTTTGGTTTTCGCGGTTCGACCCGGCTCGCTTATTGGGATTGCTAGTATATATATATACATGTTATATAAATATAAATATAGATTTCTATGTGTGCGGTTGTGTGTATATTATAATGATTTGATCCTCAATATAATGGTTGTAAATTGCTTTTTTAAATTGACTTTACATATGGTAACTTCTTTAATAAAAAAGATTTACTTCATATTTGATTTTTTCTATGGTAACTTCTTTATTTCCTTTTCCCGATATGGTAGAATTAATAGATTACACCCATAAACATTTCTTGGAAATGATAGGACTTTCACACACTTCAAAAGGCTTTTTAATACCCCACCCAGACCCTTTCTTCTAAGTCTAAAACTCTAAACCCTAGCCTAAGAAGAGCATCGGAGGCCGCCTGGATTGTAAGAGAAAAGAAGAGCTGGGATATAGTTAGAACAAGAAGAAAATGTCATGAAAGGTCAATTTTCGATGTAAAACTTCACGAAAAGTTATGTTCTTTTCCTCTCCATTTTTTGTCTTATTTTTTGTTTCACACAGGAAAAAATCACTCTTCTTCGCCATTTTTGCTGTTCCAGTTCACGATCTGAATCCGTTCTGGTACGCACGATCCCGATTTGCAATTCGCAGGGGGTAGGGCGAATCCTGCTACCCTGACAAGAATACGACAAAACCCGAAAAAAAATAACAAAGCACAAATCTAAATAATAACACAAAGAACACAAGAGTTTTACGTGGTTCGGTCAATATGAAATACTTTATTGAATCAGAAAAGTTTCAAACGCACATCGTAAAGGTAACCCTATCCTTCAGAGATCTCCGTCGAGCTATCTCCTTCACTCTCTCAAAGATCCCTTCAATGACCTATAACAATCATGTAGCCTCAAGCAACTACCCAAGTGCAACGGGGCTTGTAGAGATCCTTTCTTAATTAGGTTTCTCAAAATAATCCACACCAACCCCTTTAAATTTGAATCGTTCACCAAAAATAAGTCAGCTCTAACATGTCGGTATGTCGACAACCGAAATACTATTGTACGAGGTTTTGGGGCACAAAAGTCATTGGACGTTTTTGGCACTTTTGAGCATGCATATGGTATATCGGCCGTACGACGCTATGCTGATACTCTGTTTTTGGCATGTTTTAATTCCTATCGAGCTTGTGATTCATCAGATGGCACTCGCCACTCTTTTTATGAACACGAGCTATATCTAACAATCTCCACTTTGGCAAGATGTTCCTTTGGCTACCGTATGAGATAGTTGTGTTACCCCATGCTCCTTTACCTTAGCTCTGACTTTCGATCTTTCCTCCTCAACTAACGTGTTTTTAACTAGAACCAAGAAACTATCCACTGTCTCAATCCTAACCAAGATTGACTACAACCGTTGACATGGTCTGATCCAAGACTGAGAAACAGCTACTGCCACAGTCTTTTTCTCAGAACCGCTAAATTTCTACAACCCATCTCCCGAGGTTGAGAACCCTCCTCCAACCTGAGTACTTGGATAGAATTCTCGTATCTTGTGATACCACACGTCGATGTGTTTCGTCCGACTATGGTATACCGTATTTTTGGCGAGATGGTTTTGTCTGTCGCAAAACACCGGAACCTGCACCTTCTCGAACCCAAACTCACTAGCTAGACCTTAACCTTAGAGCCTCCTTTGGTTACTCAACTGCCTCTATGTATTCTGACTCCGTAGTGGAAAGCGTCACGATATCCTGAAGTGTTGACTTCAAACTGACTGGACAATCTGCAAGCGTCTGTAGTAGTTCTTTTGCCCAAATCACCAGTGTAATCAACATCCACATAACCGTACAACTTGCTCGATTCATGCTCTGATTTGTGAAACAACAAACTGAAATCCTTTGAGCCTTTCATATACCGAAGTATCCATTTTATGGTCCCCCAATGAAGCCTCATGAAGTCAACTCATTGTCCTTTGATCCTTTGAGATAACGAAGTACCACTTTACGTACCCTTTCGCAATACCTGTCATTTTCTTCTTCTTGAAAATATCCATTTGCATCGAATAGTCCTTTTGTCCTTCAATAGCTGAACCGGATTCTACGTACTATTCTTCCGAAGAGACTCCATCTCCTCTACCATGGCAACAATCTAGCTATTTTTGTCCACTTATCCAGTGGCTGCCTTACAATCACTTGGATCACCCATTTTCGTGACTAAATCAAATACAACAATATCTTTGAAACCATATCGTACTAGTGCTCTTTATGTACGTTCTGATATCCTTAACGCCATTGTTTGCGGGTCCTTATGGGTTGGTTCTCTTCCTCTATTTGCGTAAACTGTCTGTCATCTTCTATATTGTAGACTGTATAGGTGCTTCGAAGTATGTATTCGTACGATTGCTGGAAACCTCCGTCTCCACCGAGTTATGTTTGCCTAATGTGTCACTAACCCCCTTCGATTCTCCCCCCAACATCACTCAACATGGAAGCCTCATTGAAGATCACATCACGGCTCTTGAACACATTTTTGCTCCCTAGATCCCATAACTTCTAGCATTTGATTCCATGTTTGAATCCCTAGAAAACACACTTCTTTGACTTTGTCTTCAGCTTGGTTCTATTATTTTGATTCATGAGTGAATAGGCATGGCCCAAACACCCGCAATGAACCATAGTTTACTGGCTCTCCCCTCCATACTTCTTCACGAAATCTGAATGTTGATGGCCGTAGATGGTGACCTATTGACCAAATAGTACGCATGACTAACTGTCTTTGCCCAGAAGTCGTCCGAAAGACCAAACTGCAACCATATGCTCATTGCTCTCTCTAGTACTAGTAGTGACACGTTCAAGTGCTCCGCTACCCCTTTCTATCCTTGACGTCCTGACCTGTCCATTGTTGTTGTATGCCCTGCTCCCTGTACTACTTCTGAAACTCCATGGAGGTGTACTCCCCTCCATTGTCTGTCCGCAAATACTCCACCGTTCTTCCTTTTTTGCTTCTCCACTTTCGGAACCTAGCAAACAATTTAGGCTTGTGTTTGATGAAATAAACTCATACCTTCTGTGAGAAGTCATCTATGAAGATTACGTAATACTCTACACCTTCCTTGAAATGAACCGGTTATTGCTCCTATACGTTAGTGGATATCGAGGACTCCTTTGGTCTTGTGAATTGTCTGCTTGAAGCCAACCCTCTTTTGCTTTCCCATCGTGCATGACTTGTAGAATTCTAACTTGTACTCCTTCTAGCCTTTTACAAAATCTCTTTTCTACAGCTCTTATAGACTCCTCACTCATACGGCTTAGACGTAAATGCCATAGTTTTGTAATATTTTCCACCTTTTTTTCTGTCCCGACGGCTACACCACCAATGATTTTGTTGCCGTCCAACTGATACAAGCTCGATGATAGTCTCTGCCCCCTTAATGACCATTAGACAACCCTTTACTATCTTTAGCGAATAGGCTTTGCCAACGAACTTGCAACCTACCACATCCAATGCGTCAAGAGAAATCAAGTTTTCTTCAAATTCGGAAACGTGTCTCACGTTCACGAGTGTCCGCACCACCCCCATCGAACATCTTTATCTTGATGTTGTCACGTCTCGGTTTCGCAAAACTGATAAGTTGCCACTGAACGTGATGTCGTATAAGTCTAAATTATACTTGTACGAGGCATGTATGCACACAGTTGATAAATGATCGCCAAACATGATCTTTGTCGTGGAATTAAGCAGATACATTGAATTACAATAATTATAATGAAAGTAATTTTTTTACTGATAAACTTTGCAGCGAAATACATACGACTCTTATTAGTCTTTTAAAATACCAAGTTGGCTTACAACTCACGAATACCAAATGTTTACAATGTTCCATACATTATGTATTTTAGAAACAGAAGATAATATCTCCGAAAAGAAAGCTCCATTTTGCCAAACGTACTCCAAATGTCTCAAAATGTTCAAGTGACTCTCTGCACCTGTGGAGGAGGGGGGTCAGCACATTGTGGAATGTACTGGTGAGAGGTATCAATCTGACTCACCTAAATTAACATAGTAATCAGTGAAGAATAGAAAATTATTAGGTGATCTTTCTATTATATAGTTTCCAAGTAACAATTCATAAAAAGCATGAACATAAGCAATGGATATCACTTGACCGTGATTTTATCACAACTCGCTTTCCTTCCCTGCAAGACAAGGATTATAATACAATAATAGAACTATATTTTTTGTCTCTGCAAAACAATATTGGAAATCACATTTACAAGCATCACCAATCCGTCCCTGTATCAAATGGTTAGGTATGCAAAATAATTGTCATTAATATGCAACCTAACAACATGAGTCATTGGTGAGACACCACTTTGGACCATCTACGTCATTACGACGTCCCTCCAGTATAGATAACCAGTCTTACCAAAGTTCGCTAATACATGTACCCTTCTCTCTCGAAGCCATGTATACGTGCCATTATTTTCTCTCAAACAATGCATACATGCTATTCTCCTCGCGAAAAAAATACACATTCATAATTCTCCCAGGCCGACATGGTTTCGGTATTCCGGATACCGTTCGAAGAAAGCCGAACCTTGTGCACAAGTTGTCCATGACCATGCAAATGCGTATGTTCTAGCTACAAAACATAATATATATGGTAATGGATTCTGAAAAACGAATGCAATGCGATCTCCATTATACTTCTCATTTCCTGAGTCCAATGCTCGTAACACATCTTCCCATTTCTCACAACTAGCGACCTATCAGTCCCAAAACATTGCCTACTATTCCATTGGTACCAAACCATTTTCATACCACTTTTCTCGCGAAAGCTCAGAATATAATCTCTTAAATTTCACTTTTAAAGGTGTACTATCTCATTCTCATGCATAATGCACCAATAGTTTACATATCCAACATTTTAAAACAACAACAGTAATAACATACAAGTGACTTCGTTATCTTCTCTCTCTTATTTGGGCATCATCAATCGTAAAGACATTGCAAAAGAAACAAAGTAAGTTCTTTTATTAAGTGTGAAGATAAATGAAAGAATGATCAACACCACTCACCCTTTGATGAATTACCTCTCCGTTCCGATCATGTAGATATCGAATACTGAAAGGTTTCTTTGCACGAATCAGAATCCAACTAGGTTATTAAAACCAATAATCCAACACAATACCATTGCATGGAGCGGGGCATTATGTATGTTACCTATGCCAACAGTCTTGCAAGACACATTGGTCCCCATAAGAACAACATCACCGTTGAACTCGTTATATATGTCAATAGTCTTGCAAGACACATTTCTTTCCGCTATGCACAGTAAGTACATCACATGTTGGCTTCTCGGCTTCTTGTGCAACACAAGTTTTGATCCTGACCGCTTGAACCGGCACCTCTACCCTTATTTTATAGTTGTTGTTTATACTTCAGACACCGTTTTTTCATCTCTCGTTTGTTTACAGAAGAAACTTGCATCGTTCTCTTGCTCGGATAATTTGGACTTCCCTCAGGTACTCTTTCCTCTATCCTTACTATTCGACCTTCCCTTTGCACTAGCGGTCGACCCTTGTCATCTTCATAATCTCATTATTAAGAAGAGTAGTAGTTACCTCTTTCATCTCGAGATTCTTTTCCATAGAGAATTGTTTTCACTAGATGATTATACGACCCTGAAAGCGAAGAAAGAAGTAAAAGTGCATTGTCCTCCTTCTCTAACTTGACTTCGAGACACATAAGATCACTAACAATCTTGTTGAATTTGTTCAGATGACTAAGAATCTGGGTCTCTCTTTCATGCGTAGACTATTCTCGAGATACAACATATTAGACACCGATTTTGTTATATACAAGCTCTGGAGCTTCAACCATAAACCGACTGTAGAAGTTTCTTCTATAACATTACACATGACTTCGTCGGCCGCCAGACAAAGTTCAATTATGCTATGTCACCTATGATCTATGTCACCCTATGAATCTTCCGTCATTTTCGAAGGTTTTTTCTCTTTCCCCATGGCGGCTTTAAAGACTTTTCACAAGTAGAGTCTTTACCCTTCTATGGCAGAACGAGAAGTTTCATTTTCTATTATATTTTTACACCTCGAACTTTGTGCTATTCAGTTTGTTACTTGCCATACCAAAATTCTAAAATCTCTCTCGGACATTAATGAACCAATGATTTCGAGAGTCCCTATCTAGGAAGATAGGGAGAGGGCCAATGTCGTCACCTACCATTGACCTAGATACAAGAAGTTGAAATTGCGATGATTTTCTTAGCTCTGATAACAATTGTTGTGTAACACGCGAAAGTGAGAACACGACAATATATTTATCAATGACGAGAAAAATAACAAAGCACAAATCCGAACAATAACACAAAGCACACGAGATTTACGTGGTTCGGTATCTACTCCATGGGGCAAGAAAAAATACTTTATTGAATCAAATAAGAGAGCCTTGCAAAAATTATAACCGCACACCGTAGAAGTAACCCCATCCTTTAGAGATCGTGTTGAAATTAGTTGATAATTTTATTGATTGTCTCATTGGCATTATATAGCCTTACAGTCATTAATACAATGATCTCAATCATTATGACAATAATCTCATAATGGAATATCCTGTGACATATTCTGGCATCCCAAATATGTCCTCAGGATATTCCCATATGCTTATACTATACTTAAATATGACACCCAACATACCATATCAACACTCTCCCTCAAGATGGGTGAAAGATATTCGCTAAGCCCATCTTGTCACATCCTCTAATCATGCTCACTGAGGCGAGTCCCTTGGTTAGTCCATCTGCTACTTGATCTCTGGTTGGAACATGGCCAAGCTCCAGTAATCCACTATCCAACTTCTCTTTGATGAAGAATCTATCAATCTCGATGTGTTTGGTCCTGTCATGCTGTACTGGATTGTTGGCGATACTAATAGCTGACTGATTGTCACACCACAGCTTCATCTTGGCTCCTTGATCCAGCTTCAGCTCCACCAGCATATTCTTCAACCATAGCAGCTCTGCAACTCTCAAGGCCATAGCTCTGTACTCTGCTTCAGCTGTCGATCTGGCCACCACAGACTGCTTCTTACTCCTCCAGGAGACAAAGTTACCTCCTACAAATATGCAATATCCCGAGGTAGACCTCCTGTCATCAGCACAACTAGCCCAGTCAGAATCACAGTAGCCCTCGATGCTCACGTGATTGTTCTTCCTGAATATTAGTCCCTTCCCGGCAGCACCTTTCAAGTACCTCAGAATCTGGTACACTGCATCCATATGATCTTTCCGTGGGCCATGCATGTAGCGGCTCACCACACTTACTGCAAAGCAGATATCAGGACGTGTGTGGCTCAAATATATCAACTTGCCAACCAGTCTCTGGTATCTGTCCCGATCAACTGGTTCTCCAGCCTCAGCATCAATCTTGAACCTCTGATCTATTGGTGTCGCTGCAGGTTTGTATCCCAACATTCCAGTTTCTGTGAGAAGGTCCAGTGCATACTTCCTTTGAGAGAGAACAATCCCCTCTGCTTCTCGAGCAATCTCAATCCCAAGGAAGTACCGAAGAAGGCCGAGATCCTTTACCTCGAATTCCTTGCCAAGCTTTCCTTTGAGTTGGGCGATCTCCTGCTCATCATCTCCTGTGATAATCATATCGTCCATATACACCGCAAGCATGGTGATGTGGCCTCTACTCTGACGGAAGAACACAGTATGATCAGCATTGATCTGCTGATATCCCATCCCTATCATCGCCCTTCTGAATCTGTCAAACCACGCTCGAGGAGACTGCTTCAGTCCATAGAGGGACTTCTTCAACCTGCAGACCTTCCCTACTGTCTGATTGGTGCCAAATCCTGGTGGTATCTCCATGTACACCTCCTCCACTAGATCTCCGTGAAGAAACGCATTCTTCACATCCAGTTGGTGTAGCTTCCATCCACCATTCGCTGCCAGAGAAATCAGAGTCCTGACAGTGCTCATCTTTGCAACTGGTGCAAAGGTCTCGTCATAGTCGATGCCGTACGTCTGACTGTATCCTTTGGCTACTAGTCGAGCTTTGTAGCGCTCAACATGTCCATCTGGGTTCTGCTTCACGGTAAAGACCCACTTGCATCCATCTGCTCTCTTCCCCTCTGGCAGTCTCACAAGCTCCCAAGTGTGGTTCTTCTTCAGAGCTCCCAACTCCTCGTGCATTGTCGCTTTCCACTTTGGATCGTTCTTGGCAACCTGCCAATTGTTAGGTACAGTAATACTATCCAAAGATGCTATAAATGCTCCATGAGAAGAAGGGATATGGTCATAAGAAACAAACTGAGCAATATCCCAACCATATCTGTTTGGAGGATTTCCTGCATTGCTGCTAGTGGTCCTCCGTACAGATAGTGGTGTGGGAGGAGTAGAAGTAGGAGGAATGATATCTTGTGAAGGAGGGGGTATCACCTGAAGGGGGGTTGGTGTCGGTGCCTCAGGAGTTGGGACGAACGCAGGCAAGGGACTTGGCACTGGCACTGTCGGTACTGGTCCTGCAGTTTGCTTTTCTCTCCTGCTGTAGGTAAGTAAATCTCCCTGAGCCGTAGGCCTAACACCTTCACCTTCTTGTCCCTTCTCCGTACCTCCATGCCAAACTTCTAAATCGGTTACCACCAAGTTCTCCATCTCCCCCTCTCGCCTAATACTGGCAGTATTAGGCGTGTTGTGTGAAGTTCCGTCCTGGTGGTAGTATGGCTCATGCTCCCGAAAGTGGACATCCATACTGACAAACTTCTTCTCTACTGGACTCCAGCACACATACCCCTTCTGGGTCACCGAGTAGCCTACGAAGATGCATTTGACCGCTCTAGGGTCAAGTTTTCCAACTGATGGCCTGTTGTCCTTCACAAAACACACACACCCAAACACCTTCAGTGGGAGTATCCCACTGTTATTGCCTTGCAATACCTCACATGGGGACTTCCATCCGAGGACCTTCGAGGGCATCCTGTTGATGAGTTGAACTGCTGTCAACACTGCATGCCCCCACAGACTCTGTGGGACATTCATGTCGATCATCATACTTCTTGCGACCTCCAGAAGGTGTCTGTTTTTCCTTTCTGCAACTCCATTTTGTGCTGGTGTGTATGCACAGGTGGTCTGATGCTGTATTTCGTGTGCTGACAAGTATTCTGCAAGCATCCTGTTGGTATACTCCGTTCCATTGTCAGACCTCAGTACCTTCATAACTGCTTTGTACTGAGTCTGGACATGCTTATGGAAATCCCGAAAACAAGCAGGTACATCATTCTTATTTTTCATCAAATATAACCAGGTAACACGAGAGACACACTCAATGAAAGAAACAAAGTACTTATAACCATTCATAGTGTTAGTAGCACATGGATCCCAGACATCAGAATGTACTACCTCAAAAGCAAAAGTGCTCCTATGACTCGTGCCAACATATGAGCTCCTAGTAAGTTTTCCTAACTCGCACGCATCACATACTAATTTCTCTTTATTTGTTTTTGCATAAATCTCTGGATACAACTTACTTAGAGTATCAAAGGAAGAATGTCCCATCCTCCGATGATGGAGTATCAAGGTATCCTCAGTCCTCTGCTGCAGTCCTTCCATGTCAGCCTTCTCTGCCATAGATACCAATGCTGAGTCCAGTCCTTCTCGATTTAGGTACCACAGTCCCTCATGCCAAGTGCCAGTCCCAAGTCTTCGTCCTGTCCCTTTCTCCTGGAAGGTCACCTTAGGAATATCAAAAGAAACAATGCATTTAAGTTGGAGGATTATAGAACTAATGGACAAGAGACTGACTGGAAAGGATGGAGCATGTAAAATATTGGATAGTCTTACTAAACCTGTACAATTAACAGTACCCTTACCGACCACTGGCTGGAAAGTGCCATCAGCTGTCTGAATGCTGTCTGCTGATGCTAGGTGAGTGTAGGAAGAAAACTCACTAGCATTCCCCTTCACATGCCGAGATGCTCTCGAGTCGATAATCCAGTCTGATGATTTAAGGGAAGAGATAGACGCAAGGGCAAGTGATTCGTCAGTACCTTCTGATGGATGGGCATACATGGCAGCGTTGCCCCTAACAAAGAATGAGGTGGACCCCTCCTTTGTTCTACTCCTCATGTCTCCCAGTGCCTGGTCCTCCACAGTAAAGGTTCCATCAGCTTCTCCGTTCCCTTCTGATATCAGGAGGTTCGCCCGATAACCTCCTCGGCCGCCTCGTCTACCCCCTCGACCACGACCACGTCCTCCATTATATCCTCGTCCGCCGAACGATCCTCGTCCACCACCTGAATCTCCCTCCCTAGGTGGTTTAGTACAAACATACCGATGATGACCCATCTCCCCACAGTTGTAGCACTGTCGGTTATGCTGCCAGGGTTCTCCCTTAGATCCTGTGTTACCTGAGCTGGTGATCGCTAGTGCTGACTTTGCTTCGGGGGGACCACCTGTCCCGGCTTGCAGCCTGATGCGTGTCTCCTCCTGGATCATGGCTGAGATAGCCTCCTCAAGGCTAGGGATCTTTGGTTGGGCTAGAAGTAGGGCCGTCCTCTGTGCGAAAGCTGCAGCCAGCCCTTTGAGGAACTTCATCGTCCTCTCCTGCAGACACACCTGTCTCTCCTTACACTTAGGGTCCCCGCAGCTCGTCCGATCTGAGGAATGATCATAATCCAACCACAGACGCTCCAACTCCGTGGCATACTCCTGTACCGTCTTCTCTCCCTGTACGGTGTCATCAATCTCCCCCTTTATCTGGAAGACCCGTAAGTTGTTTCCCACACCATCATAGGTCCTTCTCAACTTCTCCCACACATCTTTCACCATCTCAATACCGTATACTGTGGCGGCAATAGACTGGACTAAGGAGTTGAGAAGCCAGATGTAGATCACCATATGAGTGGACTTTCACTCATCGCGTCCTGTCGAGCCCTCGTCCGGCTCTGTCGTCTCGCCCGTCAGGAACCCCTCCATGTTTTTTTCTGCGAGGGTTCTTCTCACCCGCCGTGACCAACTCAGATAGGTGGCTGGTCCATCTAATTTCAGATCGATGGAGGGAAGCTTCAACTCCGGCGACGTTCGTGTCGTGTTCTCACCAGCCGACATCGTCAACAACTTCATCAACGTCGCCACCTCTGCAGAATCTAGCTTCTTGATGATCTCCTCCATCGATGTGTCGTCTATCCAATCACGTCACGTCCGCTCCACGACTCACGCTCGTCCTCGTCGTCCGCTCCTAGATCCGAACATGTCCCCCCTTTTTTCAGATCTAGACATCCCTATTAGGCGCTGTCTCGTGCTGGTGCGGAGGAGGCGGCAGCACGCATGTCACAGCCGCCGTCGCAGCAGCAGCAGCAGTAGCGGGATGGGGCAGCAACAGCGAAGGACGGCCTGCGAAGGGCGGAGAAGGGAAGAAGGGGGGGGGGGCGTGGAAGAGTTCGGTGGAGGAGATCTAGGAAATCCTCCTGTGGGTTTGTGGAAGCTTGGTGACGGCTAGGGTTTGTGGAAACTTTGCTCTGATACCATGTTGAAATTAGTTGATAATTTTATTGATTGTCTCATTGGCATTATATAGCCTTACAGTCATTAATACAATGATCTCAATCATTATGACAATAATCTCATAATGGAATATCCTGTGACATATTCTGGCATCCCAAATATGTCCTCAGGATATTCCCATGTGCTTATACTATACTTAAATATGACACCCAACATACCATATCAACAGATCGCCATCAAGCTCCCTCCTTCACTCTCTCAAAATTCCTTTGATGACCTCTAGCAAAAAATAACCCTAGCTCTTAGCAGTCATGTAGCCTCAAGCAACCACCTAACTTTTATGGGGCTGGTAGAGATCCTAAATTATGTTTCTCAAACTTTTCCTAAGTGAGGAGTAACCCACACCTTTGAAACAACCCCGTCAAATCTGAACATATTTCCAAAAATGAGTCACTCACGACTCGATGGTATGCCAACAGTACTATTCTACCAAGTTTTGGTACATAAAACTCACTTGATGTTTTTGACACTTTTAAGCATGCAACAGTAATACTGCCGTCATACCGCCATGCTAATACTCCTATGTTTTTAGCACGTTTCAATTTCTTTCGAAATTCTTTGATTCCTTGGATGGCGATTGCTGCTCTCCATATTAACTCAAACCATATCTAACACCCCATGGGCATCACAATATTTTATTCCTTTTTTTCTTTTAAGGAAATGCAATTATGTGTTTTATAGTTGCCTTATGTGGTTTATTTTCAATCAATCTGCTCTCCTTCTAAACAAGCAAGTTGTTATTTGAGCAACCAGGTTTTGATTTATTTAAACAAGGCATGCCTATGTTGACCGCCGTGTAATATGATGCAGGCACATGGGAGTGGTGACGGATGCCATCGGAGGAAGTTCATCTTTGTCAGTTCATCTAGATGATGGAAGGCCGGTAAATTTAGAGCTCGGGAAGCAAGGAGTTCGCTTCATAGGTCAAAAACAGAAAAGGACCAAGTATGTGGTTAGTAAAAATTGAGTTCCAACATTTTTTCGAGCGTGTGGGATTACTCATGGCAACCATTTGGTATTCTTATGCACTGATGCAGCAGCAGCCATTTAATAGAAAACGAGGGGCAAATGGATCCATTTTAAGTTTCAGTACATAATTGTACACAGCCAGAGGGAAGGAGCTGTACATAGTTAAGTTTCATTTCTTGCTGCTGCTTATGCCAACTTTAAGAGGGTTAATTGCCTCTGATGGTGCTGCTTTCACAAAAAAGCTCAGTGAAGGTGCTGTTTACTATGGATCATTGCCTTGTTTCATGTGGTTAGGTTTGGTGAATCTTTAACTCACAAGATGGCATATGGATGGTGGTGTTCGTAATGTAAATGAGCGAGGGTGACAAGCATTTGCTTGAAGGAAAAGGCGCCTGTCAATTGTCATGTATGTTTAACCTAATGAGAAGTTAATAATATGAAGTCAATTATTTTTCTTTTTATTTATATGTAAGCCATGTATGTGTTGTAACTAGGTTTCAGTCAGTTTATTGATGAATCATTTCTTGCTTTCATGAACAAAGGAATATGTGCAACACTGAAGATATTGCCAGGTTCTTATTGATAAAATGTTGCCAACAAAATATGACACGGGTGGGCTATTCGAAGCTGATATCGTTTCACGAATTTTTTTTTTTTATAGAAAAAACGGTGCTCAAATATCTAGTTTATGGATTACAGGGGCAGTCAAATGGATTGTAGACTTGTAGTTTAGGGTTTTGTAGGGCGAGAGTTCACAAAAGCCCCAATGAGTTCGTGTAGGGCGGGATTGTATCACGTCTTTTAAATAGTGCAATATGTGTTAGTTCTATTTGTCCATGTCTAACCAATATTCACGGACATGCACCATAAAACACACTACAATATAGGTGTCGTGTCCATACCTTGTCATTGAAAGTACACTAAGACGGTACAAAATACACTAGGATATACTATATGTAAATTAATTAAAGTATCACAAACAATAAATTTCTCCAAAGTATCGTATGAATTAATCCAAGTATCATACAAATTAACAATATAATTTAAATTAACCTAATGTAAATTAAACAATAAATTGTAATGTAAGAAAAAATAAAGGATATCGTTGATGAAAATTGTACGCTGGAGGATCTCGAATTTAATTAAAATCTAAAGAAAAATAAAATAAATTAATCATAACAATAACATGTAAAATAAAAATTAAATTGGCGAGTTAGGGTGAGCCTCCAAAGTGGCAACGACCGAGGGCAACAGTTGTCTCGAGCACAACTCACACTTGGTTGGTTAGCGGTGACGGAGGAGGTCGGGACAGTTGGAGTTTGTGGTGGAGGGTTGAGCTGGTGCTAATGCAGGACGGTGCTGGTGTTTGCGACAAAGAGGAGAGAGAGGGTGATCGTAGATGGGGTGACCTTGGAGTAGGAGGTTCGAGGTTTTGAATTTTAGTTTTTCTATAAACGATGTATTAACGACGCTTTTATGACTCCAGCGACGAAATTTAACTAGTTAAGCGACTCCCAGTGACGAAATTTAGCGAGGTCAAGACAATGTTCAGTGACAACTTAAGTTGCAAAGCCTATGAGGCAATGAATAACTTGGCGACACAAGGGGTGACGAGGTAGTAGCAACGTTAACTTGAAATCTATAGTTTGAACGTAGCTTCTTTAGGGTTGACCACATATGAGAAATGACTTGGCAATATTATGTGTCGCTAAATTACGTCACCCAACATAACAAGTACCTTTCTTTACTTCACGGACTATTCCTGCACGTATAGTGACGCCTTGTGGTGTGGTAGCAACGTCCAACGACATAAATTAAGTTGCTACTAGGTTGTCCATGTTCGAGTCTAAAGTGTGCCGCTATAACTTCGCCGATAGCGACATGGTTATAGGATGTCTGGTATCTGACCTCAATGATCTTCTATACCTTCAAGAAGCTTATTGGAAACAACATGCCAATGGGTTCAAGGAGGGGACAAGTCTACTAAGTACTTCCATGTTACTGCTTCTAATCGCCAAATGGGATTCGAGCATTACAGATGAATGATGGTTGCTGGACCACCGATCAGCCAAAGATTGCTACTTCCTCACCAAAAGTATCTTTCCGGGGGGGAATCATGTGCTGCTATGGATCATAATTTCAGACGATCCCATTATTGGGATCCATTCCATCTGCAGAAGAGATTGAGAAATCTAAAATCATGTACTGCCTTTTGGTGCTTTACCAACATGGATGAATCACACTCACTTAGTTCTGATCCCCTGCCATTGATTACAGACCTATATATCTCCTTATGTAATTAATGTTTCTTCTCTAAAATCTTAACTGCTCGCCTCCGACCTTTGATGGACAAAATCATTTCATCTACTCTTCAGTACTCCAATAGAAGCTGCGCGCAGCCATTCTAAAGATCAATTTGAGAGAGGGAGATGGACAAGACGTCTACCTCATCTGGAAGTGTTCGAAAAATGGATCTTTCTCATATGAAACAATAAGGCGCCAAGGATCTTCAAATTTATTCCATTATATTACTTCCACCAATATCATATGAATCATACATCAGTTACAACGAATCATATGCAACCATTTATTCTATATATGAATGAAGTATTCTTCTCCTTCTTCTTCTTTTTCTTTTCTTTCAGGCACAAGGAGGTGGAACAACATTTCCAATTTTGGCCCACTTGACGTTGGAGCACGAACTCTTTGCGGCTTTGCCATTGGTTCGGACCAGATGGATCTTGTCCTGCAACACTATCCCTTGGCACGGAACGCTCTTACTGCACAGGAACTCGATCGCCACTTCTGTCGCGCTTGTTCCTGTGATGTTCTGGTAGTGCACGTCGCTTACTTGCACTGCTGACTTCTGCATGCATCAACAGTAAACATATATATATATATATAGAGAGAGAGAGAGAGAGAGAAAGAGAATAAGGGAGGTGAGATGGCACCTCACTCTAAAAAAACAAAGATGACACCTCACTTTATTCTATATATATATGAGTTTGTTTGTTTTTTTTTTTTTGCTTCAAAAAATGCTAATGGGATACACTTTCTTTTTATACATTTCATAGTCATTCTGATGTGACAGTACATTATTAGATATCAAAAAAAATCTTAAAAAAGAAAAAAATAATTAAGGTCCAATAATGCACTGCCACATCAGTGGCTATGAAGTGTGTCAAAGAAAGTGTGTCCCCATAGTATTACTTGTTTTCTTCTTCTTTTTCTTAGCGGCAAAATGGAAAGAAGTGAAAAATTTAGAAATCGTTACAAATGCATTGTGGTAAAGTAGAACGAAGTGAAAATCTTCGTTTGAGTGTTTTGAAGAAGTGTATGTTATAAGTATGAAATTCTAAAATTTGGTGTTGGTTGGTTGTTAAAATGAGTGAAAATGAGTGAAAACGTGTGACATATATATATATATATATATATATATATATATATATATATATATATATATATATATAAAGTAGAGATGAAGTGATCCTCCAACTAAACGTACAAAGTAGAAATAAGAATTTTTCATTTCCGTGCTCCTTTGTGACAAACAAGATTTATTGTTAATGCCAAATCACAATAAATATTATCTATAAATTTTCCAACCAACACGCGAAGTGATAAAAAATTGAGATTTTACCTACTTTCGTGCTTCAAATCCGCGAGCCAAACAGTCTATTAAAGAAGAAGAGAAGTGAAGTATTTTTACCTGCTCTTTACATGGTTTGTTGGAGTCGCAATAGTTCTGATCTATGATTATAGGATTCTTGACATTGTCCATGTTAATGTTCTGAAACCTGATGTGCTTTGCATAGCCGCTTCCTCCCTGCATGTACATCAAAGACAAGAGCGGGACAAAAATTTTAGTTTAACTTAAAATGTTCTAATTTTTTTTTACAACAAATGAATGTTATGTCAGCATCCTCATATCCATATCTCATTGTTTTCATACTGTACCGTGTCTAGCCAATATAGAATCGTGTCCAATATACTAAAAAAATAGGAACCTGATAAAAAATATATTTAGTTTACCAAGTAGACACTTTTAGGCATAAATTCGGATACTAAAAGCCTTTGGTATTCTCTTTCACCATCAACAGATGATCCGTGATGTGATGGAACTCGCCAAGGATATTGGAGTTTGGACAACGAGAAAAGTGTCGACGACGGAGCTTGATGTTATTGATGTAGCTCCTCCTTCAGCTGTCGTTGCAGTCCTACGACGATAGTACGGTCTCGATTATGATGGGAGTGATCGGTTGAAGATGAAGTAGAGGAGA
Source organism: Iris macrosiphon (assembly GCA_036927795.1). Lineage (NCBI taxonomy): Eukaryota > Viridiplantae > Streptophyta > Magnoliopsida > Asparagales > Iridaceae > Iris > Iris macrosiphon. The sequence goes on from JAYESA010000006.1 coordinate 235,138,518, forward strand.
GTAGAAAATGTGAGTTATAGAGGAAGATGTTGAGTGAGGGAGGAGTGTTCGTACAGGAAGAGAGGATGATGAGGGAGGGTGGGGGGGGAGGAGGGCTCGATAACGGGATTATGAGAAAGGGTCAATTTACAATGTACATTATTTTGTATTGTACAATGGATGCGAAATAGTGTGTGAGAGAGGTGAGCTAGAAATATATATATATATATATATATATATATATATAGAGAGAGAGAGAGAGAGAGAGAGAGAGAGGAGAGCTACGGATTAAAAATAAGGACTTAATTATTGGAGTGTAGGCTTCTTTGAACTTGTTGGACTGAAATTTAGAGTAAAAAATTGAATATAAACTGACATATATAGAAAAATAAAATAATAAAAAAATTAGATGGACTGGAGTCTAGCCTGCTCACCTATGATCAAAGATAATAACTGTAATTGGAGAAGCAATTAAGTCTGTTCGGTGTGCCAAACATTCAATTATTCACGTGGAAGTTAAGGCAGCGTGTGAGTAGATATGTTATTTTGGTAGAGATATATATCCCAATATGGCCATTGGGTTCTACACAAGGACAGGTATTAATTTGAACAGGCACACAAAATCTTAACATGGAATTGGAGGCCAAGAAATGTTAGGGCATTTGCTGTTACATGCTACTGATGTCGACTAATAGTGGTGGGATGTCAAATGTCAATAGTCAACTTTACCTAAAGCTATATTTAATCTATCTTTACTCCATCGAATTAGTACATTTGTGTTGGAATCGACTCCATCCAGTCAAGATACGTTATGTCTTCACCTGCTAACCGTTAAAACGAGAAAACTTTGACCTATATCTTACCTGCCATGTCTTGATCCGGACTCCATTGCTCGTGCCTTTCAGTTCTGCTGTGTCGACCATCACGTGTGAAACCTCGGCCTCGGATTGATGAGCTCCCAAACTTCCGATGCTGATAGATCCATCGAGAAAGTATATATTGATCAGGAGGTGGAGGAAAACTAAAACTAAAAATCTAATTTCAAAGAAGATATATATCATGATAAAGACACATACCTGATGCCATGACCAGGTCCACAAACTATGTTGGTTGCGTTTATGTTTTGTGAACCACTTACAATTGATATGCAGTCATCACCTGCAGCATCATGACTTTCTACTTAAGCACAGGATCTTGAATGTGAACTTGTTGAAAATAATTTAATTATTGAATGAATATTTTCATGGTTGTGTTTTTTTGAAATAAAATATTGTGTCCATTTTTTTGTGTTTCTTCATCATATATTAAAGAGTCATGAATTCAAACAATTAATTAATTAATTAATTCATACACTCAAGTATCAAGTCCAAGAGAAAGATAACTATCATTGCTTCGTCAGTTTCTATGGTTTGAAGTGCTGCTACCGGAGAAAAAGTACCGTTATCCTGGGAGACTAACACCGTTAAACCATAAGCACCTGTGCGGAACGAATATTGTCTTAAGGACATCGAACCAAGTTCAAGTCTCGGTCTCGGTTAGATCGTTTATTTATAGTTTATTTATTTACATTTATTTGTATTTCTGATTATATATATGCAATACATAGTATATTTTTCTAACAAATTTTAGTACTGTATGTATATATTTGACAAGTTTCGGTATGTTTTAGCAAAAGGAGGAGCCACGATCGAGCTCTACAAGATTAAGAGAGTAGAACTGACAGCATCAACAACCTAGAGTTTCTGTGGAATAAAACTTTGATGCAAATGAGTTTTGATACAGCCATTATATGACAAGTGGACTCCACCTCAAGTTTTATATATATATATATATATATATATATATATATATATATATATATGAATGGAAACTTTGATACAACCATCTGTGTCAAAGTTTTACCCGTTTTCGTGGTCGAGTGATGTATGCATGCAGGGTCAGCCCAGAAGGTTGGATTACCCTATCAGGAGCTAATTATTTTGCTTGTCCAATGACCCTTATTGTGGGTCAGTCGTGGGAGGTCATTTGTGATATCGATCTTTTGTAGGATCACGCTGAGCCTGGGAGATAGCCTGAAGGACTTATTCCTATGCCAGCTAAGGCCAATCCAGGAATAAGCCAGACAATACTTCGGACTTGAACAACCCTCTCTGTTTAGGAAAACCTCTCAGGTCCAACGTAACCTGCAAGAGATCGGCTGGACTCGCGGATGACCTCCCAAGATATAAAGAAGTACCTCACAAGAGACCTGATCAAGAGGCAACGAAAATCAACTCTAGCTAGGACAACCCAATTTTCCGAACCGGTCTTGAAACCAGCTCATGTATGCAGCCGAGGCATCCCAACAGACATATCTGAACCATGTAATTCTTGCATGACCTGACCAATTCGATCAGTCACCGTCATTTATATTCATTGATCAAACTGTTGATGATTAGTGTAGATGCATATGCTAGTTAGATCAGAAGCAAAAGTGACAGAATCATTCAGAATGGTATAAGCTAACTACATATGTACAGCTGTAGCTGACGCACTTCCTTGTGTCTATGTGTATAGCTCTGATCGATTCAATTTGGAGGAATCAAATTATGTCTGCTTGTTACATCATCAACTTTATGAAGACATAATTCATCACATTTGTTTGTTTTTGCAGTATATATCCAACATTTCTAGATCTCTTAATTTTAACTTTGTCATGCCAGCCGTTATGTCGGCTGCAACATAATGAGAGATGACATCATCTAAATTTTTTGGACGATAAAAAAAAAAATTGTAGTATTACCTGTTCCGATGACACAATTGTCTACTAGTACGTTTTGAGAGTTGGTGATATGGATTCCATCTGTGTTCGGGCTCTCCTCTGGCGCCACGACAGTGAGGTTCGAAGCGACGACATTAGTACATTTCTCGATCTCGAACTGAATCTGCTGGCTATCTTTCACCGTCAAGTTCTTCACCACCACATTGTTCGATGAATAAATGGTTAGCGCCTATAAAACCACATTTTCGAAAAATAAATAAATAAATAAATAATATATATATATATATGAGAAAACGGTTCCTACAATGTCATAACGTACCGTCGGTGCATCTTTGCATGGCTGTAAAATACATAAAAGTAGACATTTTGGGAGGTTAGTAATGTAATGTGTTATATATTAGAAATATAGGGTTAGGGTATATTATATATATGTAGCTAGGTCTTGGCAAATGTTAGCTTACTTGAGACTTGTCCACTTTGCATGGATGTTGCCACCAGACTTGTCCATTGCCATTAATAGTTCCTCCCCCTCCGACGTAAAGACCGTCGATGCCGTCGAACATTATCCACTTCTTGCCCTTGTTTCCGGTACCTCTCCAATAAGACCGGTCCGAGGGAGCCTCTAGGGTTCCCATTATCTAATTTAAGGCCAATTCATCAAGAAATTTAGAAGAAGCAATGGCAGAGCTATTAGTGGGCTATGATGGACTACCGTCTAGACAGAAAAAGAAAAAGAAAAATTCATCCTATCCAATTGCGACTGAAGAGAGAAAGATGAAAAAAATTACAAAAGAAGGGAAGACTCTCTCGCCAACTCAGTTGGCAAGTGGGGAAGAGAGAGGGGATCCAGAAGGAGAATTGGATTTAGTTTGATTTGATTTTATTTGATTTAATTTTTTTTAACTTTAGTTTAATCTATTACTAAACTTGTTATTATCTATTAATTTGTATCTATATTAATTTGTTACTTTCTATATTAATTTGTTATTATCTATACTAATATTTATCATCAATATTATATTATTTTGTTAATAAGGTATTATTTTTTTGTTATTTTATTAAAAAGCTGATACCATAACTATAACATACAATTACGGTATCAAATATTTCTTAATTATGATATAAAATATAATTACGGTATCAATTTTTTAAAAATACATTATCTAAATAATTTATTTATTAATTATTTCGTTACACCTAATTTAATTAAAATTAATTACGGTATCAAATATTCGAATTATATTTAAACTAAGTATATGATATTATCTAACTAATTACATATCCAAAATTCTAAAAATATATTGTAAAAAGATATTATATATATAATTTATTTATTAAAAATTTATATTTAAACTAACTACAAGATATTATCTAAATAAATTCATTATTATTATTATTATTATTGTTATTATTAAATTCTATGTAGATAACATAATAATATTATTATATTAAATTCTATGTAGATAACATAATAATAAATATATAATTTTGTTGTTGAATAGATAATAACAAATTTTTTATTACTAATATAACAAAAAATATAATATAGATAATAATAAATCAAAAATATTTATTTTAAAAATTTAATCTCTATTATTATAATACGGTTTAGAAATTCCTAAAAAATGAGCCGTCTAAATCGTTTGTATATCATCAATTCTTAATATAAACATAAAAAAAATCAATGGTTTTCTTCGTATGTATAAAAATAAATTCTTAATATAAACATAAAAAATAATCAACGATTTTCTTCGTATGTATAAAAATTAAATCGTCTAATATATCATGAAATATTTTGTTTTATTTGTTAACAATACGATTTTTTTTTGACGTACTAACATTTGATACTATTACAAAATATTTAGAAACTCCTAAAAAATGAGCCGGTTTTCTTCTATTTGAAGTTTCGCCAAAAATACAATTTTTTAGTATATTTTAAATATATTTCCGCCAAAAACATAATTTTTTAGTATATTTAAAATATATTTTATGATTTATTATGTTTAGGATAATTTACTAGTATTTAAATATTTTGTAGTAGTATCAAATACTAGTACATACGGAGAAAATCGTATTGATGATACAAACGATTTAGACGGCTCATTTTTTAGGAGTTTCTAACCGTATTATAATAGTAGATATTAAATTTTAAATAAATATTTTTAATTTATTATTATCTATATTTTATTTTTTGTACATTACTAATAAACAATTTGTTATTATCTATTCAACAACAAAAAAAACCAAAACAAAACAAAAATTATTATTATGTTATCTACATATAATTTAATATAATAACAATAAATTTATTTAGATAATATCTTTTAGTTAGTTTAATATAAAATTTTAATAAATAAATTATTTAGATAATATCTTGTTACATTATATTTTTAGAATTTTGTATATGTATTTAGTTAGATAATATCATATACTTAGTTTAAATATAATTCGAATATTTGATACCATAATTAATTTTAATTAAATTAGGTGTAACTAAATAATTAATAAATAAATTATTTAGATAATATATTTTAAAAAAATTGATACCATAATTATATTTTATACCATAATTAAAAAATATTTGATATCGTAATTGTATGTTATAGTTATTATATTAACTTCTTAATAAAATAACAAAATAATAATACCTTATTAACAAAAAAATATAATATTGATGATAAATATTAGTATATATAATAACAAATTAATATAGATAATAATAAATTAATATAGATAACAAATTAATAGACAAATAAACTAATAGATTAAACCAAATTAAAAAAAAAAATTAAATCAAACCAAACTAAATTCAATTGACCGGCCCCTTCTTTCTCCCAACCGCCAAGTTGGCGGTTGCCCCTCTCTCCTCCACCCGTCAATTCAGTTGGCGAGCCTTTCCTTCTTTTACATTTTTTTCATCTTTCTCTCTTCAGCCGCAATTGAATGAAAATTCATATATTAGAATGAAAATTTCTGGAAAAAAATTAACACAATAAACTTATAGGCCACGAGACCAATAAGTCTAGCCCACTAACACTAACTCCAATTTTTGTCATAGGCCTAAAAGCCCACAAATCAAATCTAGCAGCTGCAGCACAATTCCAACTAATTTTGATAACTATGTCTACTTATAAAATTCATCATATGTTATTTTGATAACTATTTCTAAAAATAAATAAATTTGATTCACGTATTTAGATTATGATGTTATTCGAAATTAAGTGTTAAATGTTTTAGTTGAACTTATTATATTATTAAGTTGTTTTTAAAAATTCAGAATGTTTTAAGTTCAAAGTTCAGTCAATATCTCACCATCACTTTAACATATGATTTGCAAGGACCAGAGAAGGTGATTGGCTTTAGGAGGTAGTTCTTGTGCTCAGGCACCTCCATAATAGATGTTGGAGCTGTGGAGGCACAAACCTTGGACCATGCTTTCTCAAATGCCTAAAAGATGAAAATAAATAAATAAAGTTATATATGTACTATTTAACAAACTCATATATAGTATCAGAGAAGTTAACAAGTTTTTCATCAAATTGGATCTTGTATGATCCTACAGATAAAATTCAACAATATTGACATATCTAGATGTAATTTGTAACTAAGGCCTTTGTTTGGTTTGTGGGAAAAAAATGATGGAAATGAAGTCAACTCTTTACTCTTTCCATAGGTTTGGAAAATTCAATTTTCATCAATATTTTTTTTTTTTTCGATGTTTGGAAAGGTCAGAAATATTTTAGTATAGTCCATCTTTGAGTAAGGATTAGTGTAGTCCTAAATGCAAAAAGTTGGAAGAGGAAGTCATGAATTTTTGGGGTGGATGGAAGAATTATTTTTTCTTATGTTTTTTCTTTTCTTGGGACACTTTTTTTCTTTCGTGCTCCATTCTGGTATCCAAACACTAAAAACGAATGACCTCCTTTTCCAAAACTTTGATTTCACAAACCAAAAATGACCTGAGATTAGTGAAACAATTTTTTGTGTGCACCACCAAAAAATTGATTAACATGACTTTAAAGTTCAACAAAGGTTTGAAGTTTATACACCAAAAGATCCAAACTGTTTCTAACAACTTTTGGTACTTATAGATACATCATTCCTAACTAGGCGTCTCTCGTCTCTATATGTGTGTCACAGTCGTTTCTGAGCATGTACAAGTTATAGTTATATATATATATATATATATATATATATATATATATATATTCGAAGAAGGTAAATAAGGCTACAACTCAGTCCGAAGGGTTACAACAAATTCAGTCCGGAAGCCGATATATACAATCCCGAGCCCGAAGGGACCATCCGGTCCGAAGACCTCACACAGCCGCCGCGCCAGCTCCGCAACGCACCTGCATCACTGCACCCACCACAACCCACCACTTAATTAATTCCCCCGAAACCCTTTCGATGAATTAAATGGTGGCCAGTAGGCTCGAAGCCGTAACCTACTGAATAGTATACATCGGTCTTAACTGCTAGACTTAGATGTCACTTGTATATATATATATATATAGAGAGAGAGAGAGAGAGAGAATAAGGGAGGTGAGATGGCACCTCACTCTAAAAACAAGGGTGGCGGTGACGTGGCACAATCTCAACCACACATTTCATAATTGACAATTTGCACTTAACCCCCTCCCCTCGTTTGTGTGGTTGAGATTGTGCCACGTCACCGCCACATTTGTTTTTAGGGTGAGGTGCCATCTCACCTCCCTTATTCTATATATATATATATATATATATATATATATATATATATATATATATATATATATATATAATTTTCTATTTTTTAGAAGCGGTAGTAACGGGTCTTTAGAATGTAAGTTTTTTTTTTTGGGTTAGAATGGTAAAAAAAAAAAACCATCATCTTAGTTTTTGTACATGGTCTTTAGAATGTCAGAAATGAGGTGATGTTTGTGAGAGAGGAAGAACGTCAAGTACATATACCTGTGTTGCATCTTGTCCATCTGTAGCACCAAAATCCGCCACATTTACAACTGATATTCGCTTAGGCTTGATCATGATGGAAGCAGTATCATCGACAGCAGCAGTAGTAGTAGTACTCTCCTTGATCGATCTGAAGAGCGGCTCATCCATCATCAAGCTTTCCTCTCCGTACAGCCCCCCGCCATGGCTCATCGGATTATTACAGGCTGCTGCTGCAGCACCATAGAGGTGCTGCTGCTCTTCTTCATCCGAATCACCGATGGCACCCAAGGGAGACAGCAACACGAGGAGGGAGAGCACAAGGAAGCCATGCAGCAGACCCATAGCTACCTAGCTCGCTCGCCCGACCGTTGGAAAATTTGTCTAGCTATCATCATGAACACGTTCAACGTATTTATAGACGTCGATCGATTGATGATGTTAGTTGCTTGCTTGTCCAGAGAGAGAGAGAGAGAGAGAGATCAATACTCAATCTAAGAAGAAAATTAACATCGACTTCCTTATCCTGCTTTCGTTTCGGTAGGATGAATTAATGAAGATATGCAAGAGACGTCGGAAACGGAAACATCTCTACTGCTTGCTTCTAATTGATACTGATTAATTAATTAATTAATTAATTAAACAGTGTTCGTCAGATCATTTAAGTACGTATAGCATACAAATGCATGCATGCATGCATGCACGCACGCACGCACGTACGCAACATGTAATGTTCAACTGGTGTATACTGTGTTGCTTATTTGAGCAGCTTTGTGCGAGCTAGCTTGCTAGCTTCTTCTTCAGGTTGGCTTAATTGCCTAATTTCTGTCAAGCTGGTGATGTTGTTAGGCTTCGTGCCCATATAATATGAAACTTGTGAATCATAGTGAAGCAAGACTTGTAACTAGTAATGATTTCTTTTATGCAATAACTATGCTTCCCTTTGCATGACACCAAAAGTGTAGTCTAAAAACATAATCAATACTAATCTTACTTACGTGCTAGATGTGCATTAGAGTGCAATTGTTATTAAGCTTTTGTTGAATAGAAAAACTTGATTTTAGGACTTGTTTTTATGCAATGTATCAAAACTTTGTATTGGTTAAGAATGTACATGGCCGGCTCCAGGGGAAGGGGACCTCCTCCCCTTAACTTTGTATTGGTTAAGAATGCACATTGCATAAAAACCCTGAATTCACAAGTCAGTTAAAACCCTGGAACCATAATATTGGTTAAGAATGTACTTGGATCCCCTTAACTTTTTTTTTATTTTAATGAAATGAATTATTCTTTTACAATAATGTGTATTTTGGTTTACTTCTTGCAACAAAAAGTATGTACTCTTGTAATAGAATTAATGTCCACTACCGGGTGATGAAAAGCAATAGAAGCAATATATTAGTTTGTTGCAACAAAATTATCCTTTTTTGCAACAATTTTTTTTATTGCAAATACTCATTTTCTTGAATTTTAAACTAAAATTATGAAGGGGCAAAACCATTTGTTGCAAATAATATATATATTACATGTAACGAAACCATTTTGCTGCCATAAAATACTATAGACAACAAACTATTTGTTACAAATAAAACTATTTACAACGAAAACTATTTTGTTGCTAAGTTTGCAACGAACAACAAAATTTGTCACGCCCCAGTCCCAAAATACCGAGGGACTGGACACGTGGCAATGGCCAGCAGCACGCATTGATGGACAACCCAATTTAATGGATCCATCAGGGCATGCTTAAGCTGTAGTCTAGCAGTAAATAGAACAATTGTTACAAGTCACAGTCTATTCTAATCTCATCCACAACAGATAATCACAGATTAAATGCCAGAATAATACAAATAGAAATAACTATTAAATCTCAATAAAAGGGTCTCGGTGAACAATCCGAAAACAAGTCTGATACATCAATGCAATAGACAGGAAATAAAGGAACAGGAAATAGAAACAGAAATAACTGACTATATATAACCAATACTCAGGAGAAGTCCTCTGGCACGATCTCGTTCTCAGGTTCTGGTACAGCTCCTGGAAGTGCTCCTGTACGGTATATCTCTTGATGGATCTCTTCGGCTATACCTGGGGACATAATCCGGATCCAGGTCCTCAGGGGACAGCAAGGTACAGAAAATACAAGCCATACTAATGCAGTAAAATAGTCAATAAAATAAACAGGGAAATATGTAACCATCTATGTGAAATGCAGGTGAGAACATCATCAGTACTCAGGCTGAGACTACTACAAGCTCTGTGTAGGGGAGCCGGTAGCAGCGATATCATGTAGTTGTCTAGCTCGGAGAGAGACTGAGACGCCGGCATAATATAGTCAACCTGTAGCCTGTGTGTCTCTCTAGCAATAAATGGAACAATAGGGATACACTAAGTAACCAGCTAAGTGATATGCAAGATGAGAGCAGCACTAGAACTCAGGCTGAAACCACTACAAGCTCGGTGTCGGGGAGCCGGTAGCAGTGATATCATGTGGTCGTCTAGCTCAGTGGAAGACTGAGACGCCGGAATGATATAAAATCAACCTGTAGCCTGTGTGTCTCTCTAGCAATAAATGGAACAATGGGATACACTAAGTAACCAGCTAAGTGATATGCAAGATGAGAGCAGCACTAGAAACTCAGGCTGAAACCACTACAAGCTCGGTGTCGGGGAGCCGGTAGCAGTGATATCATGTGGTCGTCTAGCTCAGCGGAAGACTGAGACGCCGGAATGATATAAAATCAACCTGTAGCCTGTGTGTCTCTCCCCATCCAATGTAATCATACGTCTCATGTCCATGTGGCCCCATGTCCATGTCACGTAAGATCATATCTAATGCAACAAGTCATATAGTATCTAGGAACATAATGTTAATGTCAAGTCCTGTATCCTATACAGAATCACCACGAATATCTCAGGAAGATCCTGTCCATGAATTGTGTCAAGTGTCCTGGGTTATGATGTACTTGATAAGACAAGTACGAGAATACATAGGGTCTCGATATCCATGTCTATGTGACGTTACACAACTCCGCGTACGGGGTTGGCACCCGACTAGTAATCGGATGCTAAGTAAAGTCACTCGGTCCTGGGTTGAACAGTTAAACAAGTTTATATGTATTTATACAAGAATTCAAGCAAAGCACTATAACAGGAATTACTGCAAATTGACAAGCTTTACTTGCCCACTGATGTATAAATGAGCCAAGAAAATAAGTAGCAAGCTGCAGGGTTTGGCAAGGTACACTTGCCTGGGGTTCCGGCTCCAATTGTGGCTCTGACTTCAGCTGGAATTGCAGGCGGTACTCCGGTTGCTGAAACAAACATTACCATCAGATCCAGAAAATATCTAATAGCTAGAAACGTCTGTCCTTGAGTCCAATTTGAAAACAAGGACAAAAATGACAATTTCGGGTCAAAACGGGATCCGCATGTGGGCCCGCTTTGCACCAAAAAATGTGTCAGGGTCAAAGGTCTCCAAATCTGTCCAACTTAGTGTCAACAGGTCAGGAACGATGATACGAACTCAACGGAACTTGCAGAATTGGATTCCGATGAGCCGGTCACAAAATTGCCCGTCGAGTGGGGCCTGTGGGGCCCACGACACGCGATTTCGTCAACGTTCTCAGAATCAAACCAAACTTGGATCACAGGACCAGCGTATTGCTACGAGTCCGATGGCGCAAGTTTTGTTTCGATTCGACGTGTGTTCACAAAGTTAGGGCACATTCCAGAAAGGGCGGATACGGGACGGTGTCCGCGGATACGTGTCGATTTCGGTGTGCATGCGCACCCGAATCGACTTCTGCGAAATCCTACACGTCCGTATAAATGACGCGCACGTATCTGTGAAGACCGCACGCGACCAAGTCGTCCCGTTTGGTGGGGCGTACCCAGTTCCGGGGTGAATCAGGGCGTTGTTTTTCCTGTTTTTGGATTGCGGTTCGCGATCGCCACAGGACACGATGCCCCGAGCGGGTTGTACGGGCACCGAGAGGGTCACGCAGGCTACGCAACGCAACTGACGGAATCGAAAACGGATAAACGAGCAGGGAGATACGCGTACCAGAACAGGGTCCGAAAAACCCGAATTTTTCGTGTCCGACACGTGTCCGACACAAGAGAACTAGGGTTAGGTTTTGGGCCACTGGCGGAGCTCCGGCGGCGCTGCGGCGGGGGAGGCCGGCCGGAGGAGGCTGGTGGCGCGGAGACGGCGCGGCGGCGCGCAGGTGGCTGGGCGGAGCGGCACCGCGGTGGGGGAGGCCGGAGCTGTTGGGGAAGAAGGAGGAGGAGAGGGGCCGTCGGTGGCTGGACAGCGGCGGTGAGGGAGCGGAGGCGGAGTGAGGGGAGCTGCGGGAGGGCGGCGCGTCGTCGGCGAGGCGGCGCTGGGACGGCACGGCGCCGTGCGGCGGAGTCGGCGGCGAGGGGAGGTGGGGTTGACAGGCCGGAGGGGAGGAGACGGGGGGATTAAATAGGGCGGAGGAGTGGGAGCGGGGCCGAGCGGGGCGAAGGAGAGGCAACGTGGCGGCATGGGACGCGGGCGGGCGGCCCGTGGCCGAGTGGAGCGGGCGGAGCGCCGGGAGACGCGGGGGCGAGGGCTTCGTGGGGGTGGCGGGTTCGGGCACGGGCGGGTCGGGTTCGGTCGGGCGGACCCGACCCGATAGCCCATGGGCTGGGCTAGGGCTGGGCTGGGCTGGATTAGGGTTTTTTTTGGAAAATAAAATAATTAATAATAATAAAAATATAGTTTTTAGGTGATATAAAATAGGTCCGGGGCCCAATAAATTCCAGAAAAATTACCCTAAGTCCAGTTTTATTTTTACACCCAAAAATATTATTTTTATAATATTTTAATATATTTTAAAATTATTTAATTTTATTTAATGCCAAAAACACCTTGATTTTAATTAGTAAAAATTCCCAAAAATTCTCAGAAAATTCTGAAAAATCCAGTTTTAAAATCTTGAAAAATCACGGGGTTTATAATCTACCCCCCTTAAGAGGATTGCGTCCTCGCAATCAAAGAATAACCGGTCAGCAGAGATGACACGGTTGTAAGTATCGTTCGAAACACATCACAAGATACTTAGGAAAATATTGTTTCCCTAAGAATAAAAGTTATGCACTTTCCAGAGTAAAGAAAATCTAGTTAAAGCAAAAGAACTAATTTTTTTTGAAAACTAGATTATTATTAACAAGTTTTAAATTACTAGGTTGGGGCTGAGGTCACGAACCAATAGGCACGAGCTAAAACAATTATAGAAACGGATACTACGAATCACTTACGCGCATCAGCTACTCCACGAGTCTGCGCGTTCTCCACGGTCATCGCGAAAGCTTGTTCGCGTCCTTGCAGTCGATTCTTTTGCTGTTGAGCCTGCTGAAAGAGTAGTGCCTGGGGTATCAAGGGTGGCCTCGGCTGATACCCTCCTGGAGCTGGTGGTAGGACTTCTTGAACTCCCGTTTGCGGTGCTCCCAATGCTGGATGGGCTGGCCTCGGTTCTGGTAGCGCTTGTTGTTTACCCTTTGGTGCTCTTTCTCGGCGCTCAGGGCATTCCCTCAATGGATGCTGACTGGATCCGCAAGCTAAACATACTTTCCTTTTTCGTCTGCACTCGTCCTCAATATGGCCTCTCTTGCGATAATATTGACAGACAGGTATTGCCTGTGGAGATGCTTCTGGTGGCTGGTGTATGTGAGGTCTTTTTGCAACTTCTTCTTATGGTGCTCCGGCTGGTGCTGATGTGGATGGCCGCTTCAGACTGGTCTCTCTCCTGATGACGCGCTCCATGCGTCGTGCTGCAGCAAGGACGTCTGAGTACGAAGTAGGTGCAACGGATCCAATTAGTTTCTGTAGCTCAATGTTTAGTCCGTCGAAGAACTTCTCGGCCTTCTCTTCTTCCGTCGGGATCAATATTGGGGCGAAGCGACTTAGACGAATGAACTCAGCGTTGTACTCTTCCACCGTCTTAGCATCCTGAGTGAGGTGATTGAACTTGTCTCGAAGTTCTGATCGAGCGATAGCTGGAATGTACATCTCCTGGAAGAGTCTAGAGAACTCTTCCCAAGTGACTCGGTCTGGTCCGAGCCGTGTCTCCTCAGATAGCCACCAGTGATGTGCATTGTCCGTCAACTGCATTCTGACGGCAGTCATCCAACGTTCTTTTGGAAGCTCGGCTGCTTCTAATTGATGTTGAGTGTTGGTGAGCCACTCATGAACTTCTGTGGGCTCCTCTTTGCCTGAGAAGGTACGGGACTTCAGCTGGCGGAAATCAGAAATAGAGCCCGTCGTTGGCCTTCGTGCTGGTAGATTCGTCTGCTCCAGTACAAGTGCTAGGCTGCAACTCAAAGTCTCTTGTTGAGCTTGCATTATTGCATAGATTATTTGAAATACCTGCTGCCCGTCCATGTCCTGCCCTAGTGGAATTACGGGCATTGGTGGAGTAAATGGCGTCGATGGTGGAATGTCATCGTGCTGGACTCTCGAGGCATGTTGTTGAGCTGATTGTCCTCCATCCACTAGTGTTACTTCATCTTCGTTGGTTACCACAACATCTCGTGGTGATCTTGCAGGTGTCTCGTCGTTTGCTCGTGAATCTATAACCATGCAACCAAAATAAACAATAAGAGGCGCACAGGAATCAAGGCAGGATGCAAGTCAAGAATTAATTCGAATCCGATACAGATATCAAGAACGTTTCAAGCAAGTGGATGAGATCCTAAAAACTTATCCTATTCTTATTGCAGGCCTGTTCGGTCCCTAAGTTGAAACCGAACAATTTAGTCGTAGGCCTGCATGGGCCACCACAAAAACCATGTCACGCCCCAGTCCCAAAATACCGAGGGACTGGACACGTGGCAATGGCCAGCAGCACGCACCGATGGACAACCCAATTTAATGGATCCATCAGGGCATGCTTAAGCTGTAGTCTAGCAGTAAATAGAACAATTGTTACAAGTCACAGTCTATTCTAATCTCATCCACAATAGATAATCATAGATTAAATGCCAGAATAATGCAAATAGAAATAACTATTAAATCTCAATAAAAGGGTCTCGGTGAACAATCCGAGAACAAGTCTGATACATCAATGCAATAGACAGGAAATAAAGGAACAGGAAATAGAAAAAGAAATAAATGACTATATATAACCAATACTCAGGAGAAGTCCTCTGGCACGATCTCGTTCTCAGGTTCTGGTACAGCTCCTGGAAGTGCTCCTGTACGATATATCTCTTGATGGATCTCTTCGGCTATACCTGGAGACATAATCTGGATCCAGGTCCTCAAGGGACAGCAAGGTACAGAAAATACAAGCCATACTAATGCAGTAAAATAGTCAATGAAATAAACAGGGTAAATATGTAACCATCTATGTGAAATGCAGGTGAGAACATCACCAGTACTCAGGCTGAGACTACTACAAGCTCTGTGTAGGGGAGCCGGTAGCAGCGATATCATGTAGTTGTCTAGCTCGGAGAGAGACTGAGATGCCGGCATAATATAGTCAACATGTAGCCTGTGTCTCTCTAGCAATAAATGGAACAATAGGGATACACTAAGTAACCAGCTAAGTGATATGCAAGATGAGAGCAGCACTAGAACTCAGGCTGAAACCACTACAAGCTCGGTGTCGGGGAGCCGGTAGCAGTGATATCATGTGGTCGTCTAGCTCAGCGGAAGACTGAGACGCCGGAATGATATAAAATCAACCTGTAGCCTGTGTGTCTCTCTAGCAATAAATGGAACAATAGGGATACACTAAGTAACCAGCTAATTGATATGCAAGATGAGAGCAGCACTAGAACTCAGGCTGAAACCACTACAAGCTCGGTGTCGGGGAGCCGGTAGCAGTGATATCATGTGGTCGTCTAGCTCAGCGGAAGACTGAGACGCCGGAATGATATAAAATCAACCTGTAGCCTGTGTGTCTCTCCCCACCCAATGTAATCATACGTCTCATGTCCATGTGGCCCCATGTCCATGTCACGTAAGATCATATCTAATGCAACAAGTCATATAGTATCTAGGAACATAATGTCAATGTCAAGTCCTGTATCCTATACAGAATCACCACGAATATCTCAGGAAGATCCTGTCCATGAATTGTGTCAAGTGTCCCGGGTTATGATGTACTTGATAAGACAAGTACGAGAATACATAGGGTCTCGATATCCATGTCTATGTGACGTTACACAACTCCGCGTACGGGGTTGGCACCCGACTAGTAATCAGACGCTAAGTAAAGTCACTCGGTCCTGGGTTGAACAGTTAAACAAGTTTATATGTATTTATACAAGAATTCAGGCAAAGCATTATAACAGGAATCACTGCGAATTGGCAAGATTTACTTGCCCACTGATGTATAAATGAGCCAAGGAAATAAGTAGCAAGCTGCAGGGTTTGGCAAGGTACACTTGCCCGGGGTTCCGGCTCCAATTGTGGCTCTGACTTCAGCTGGAATTGCAGGCGGTACTCCGGTTGCTGAAATAAACATTACCATTAGATCCAGAAAATATCAAATAGCTAGAAATGCCTGTCCTTGAGTCCAATTTCGAGACAAGGGCAAAAATGACAATTTCGGGTCAAAACGGGGTCCGCATGTGGGGCCCGCTTTGCACCGAAAAATGTATCAGGGTCAAAGGTCTCCAAATCTGTCCAACTTAGTGTCAACAGGTCAGGAACGATGATACGAACCCAACGGAACTTCCAGAATTAGATTCCGATGAACCGGTCACAGAATCGCCCGTCGAGTGGGACCTGTGGGGCCCACGACACACGATTTCGTCAACGTTCTCAGAATCGAACCAAACTTGGGTCACAGGACTAGCGTATTGCTACGAGTCCGATGGCGCCAGTTTCGTTTCGATCTGACGTGTGTACACAAAGTTAGGGCACGTTCCAGAAAGGACGGATACGGGACGGTGTCCGCGGATACGTGTCGATTTCGGTGTGCACGCGCACCCGAATCGACTTCTGTGAAATCCCACACGTCCGTATCAACGACGCGCACGTATCTGTGAAGACCGCACGCGACCAAGTCGTTCCGTTTGGCGGGGCATACCCAGTTCTGGGGTGAATCAGGGCATTATTTTTTCTGTTTTTGGATCGCGGTTCGCGATCGCCACAGGACACGATGCCCCGAGCGGGTTGCACGGGCACCGAGAGGGTCACACAGGCTACGCAACGCAACTGACGGAATCAAAAACGGGTAAACGAGCAGGGAGATACGCGTACCTGAACAGGGTCCGAAAAAGTCGAATTTTCCGTGTCCGACACGTGTCCGACACAAGAGAACTAAGGTTAGGGTTTTGGCCACTGGCGGAGCTCCGGCGGCGCTGCGGCGGGGGAGGCCGGCCGGAGGAGGCTGGTGGCGCGGCGGCGCGCAGGCGGCTGGGCGGAGCGGCACCGCGGTGGGGGAGGCCGGAGCTGTTGGGGAAGAAGGAGGAGGAGAGGGGCCGTCGGTGGCTGGACAGCGGCGGTGAGAGGGCGGAGGCGGAGGCGGAGGCGAAGTGAGGGGAGCTGCGGGCGAGCGGCACGTCGTCGGCGAGGCGGCGCTGGGGCGGCACGGCGGCGTGCGGCGGAGTCGGCGGCGAGGGGAGGTAGGGTTGACAGGCCGGAGGGGAGGAGACGGGGGGATTAAATAGGGCGGAGGAGAGGGAGCGGGGCCGAGCGGGGCAGAGGAGAGGCGACGTGGCGGCGTGGGACGTGGGCGGGCAGCCCGTGGCCGAGCGGAGCGGGCGGAGCGCCGGGAGATGCGGGGACGAGGGCTTCGTGGGGGTGGCGGGTTCGGGCACGGGCGGGTCGGGTTCGGTCGGGCGGACCCGACCCGATAGCCCATGGGCTGGGCTAGGGCTGGGCTGGGCTGGGCTGGATTAGGGGTTTTTTTGGAAAATAAAATAATTAATAATAATAAAAATATATTTTTTAGGTGATATAAAATAGGTCCGGGGCCCAATAAATTCTAAAAAAATTACCCTAAGTCCAGTTTTTCATTTTACACCCAAAAATATTATTTTAATATATTTTAAAATTATTTAATTTTATTTAATGCCAAAAACACCTTGATTTTAATTAGTAAAAATTCCCGAAAAATCTCAGAAAATTCTGAAAAATTCAGTTTTAAAATCTTGAAAAATCAGGGGGTTTACAAAATCGTTGCCAAAGACCTTTTGGTACGCACTTATGGCGACGAATGGACAATGGAAAAAAATTCGTCGCAAATATCTTTTTGTAAAACTTTAGTCATCTTTTGCAACAAATTTTTTTGCTACAAAAGTACAAATTCTTGTAGTAATTTCAGATACCGCACTCCATCTTGGTGGATGATATACTATGGTATCTGGTGGATGACTAACAAGATGCACGAACCGAATTTTTTTTTTCTTCCAATGAATCTTACGTATTTTAAGTTATATAATTAATCTTACTAATTATGTGAAATCCGTGTCGTGGACATACGATCATCCATCATAGCACTACAAAATACATGTCCTATTGGTACGTCCATAAGCAGACACAAAAGCTCTTTTGGCACGGTCTAGTTGTCGTGCCTTTAGATGTCGTTACAAAAGTTATTTCATGGATTGTTCCATCACAAGAAGTTTAAATTTATTGTGACTGAATATTTCTGGTCACCAAATAGTTTCCTAAAAATTTGTCATTTGCTTTCTAGGGACGACCTAGCCGTGGCAACTGCCTTGGTTTATTACTATAGATCGGCTGTGACAATAAGAGAGATTTTTTTGTGACATGTTAAGCCGTCACTAAAAGTCCCATTTTCTCGTGGCACTGACATGTCCTTTCCCCTGCAAGGCCATGCACACAACATATGTAATAAAGTGCATAAATCCATATGAATGTTAATTGGACACTGCATTTTTAACCGTCCCTGAACTATTTGCTCAAGAACCATGTTATATCATCAATTCATGAACATTGGTCAACTAGCTAGATCATGTCGTGGCCTGTGATCTAACTATCAATTCATGCACATTGGTCAACTAGAACCATGTATATGTGTTGGTGTTGTTTCCTAGACTAAGAAAAATAATTCCACATTGACTACACCACTAAGTGAGTATCTTAATATAATACTTTGTATAAATTAAGATATGCACATGGGGTATGGTGGATCACATGAGTGTCATGTGGAAATATTTTATTAAGAGAAAAAATGATTAATTGTTCAATGAAAGAATTTATATATTTTTTTTGTCATGCTCTTGTAATTTATTCCATAGGAGTTAAGTCCCAAAGGACTTAGCGATTCGGACTCGGATGCAAGTTGGTGCTTTGTTGGCGCACTTTGCACTTAGCATGACGTTTGTGCGCATTTTGATGCGCTCAGTTATGCGCGAGCGCATGCGCTGCTGCATGCGCGGCCGCGTTTGTGCATATCTTTGTGGAATTTGTTGTTATTTTGCTCCTATCTTTCCATAACTAATGGACGGCCTGACTCCTCTATAAATACTCTCTTCGTACCTCCATTGAGAACTTACTTCAAAATAGAGGAGACCAAGAGAGTTGCTGATTCCGCCATTAAAGTCCAGGAAGTTCATGCTAGTCCAAGCAGGAGGTGATAATGAGCGTTCCAGAAGTTCTTCGTGAACTTGCTGGTTCCTGAAAGCAGATCGTGTCCATTCGACCAAAGCCCGACTAGAGCTCGCATGCGGCCACAACACCATACGACTTAAGTGTCCATTCGACCAAAACCCGACGAGAGATCGCATGCGGCCACAACACCATGCGGCTTAAGTGCCCATTTGATCAAAGCCCGACGAAAGCTTGCATGCGGCTACAACGCCAGGCGGCCAAAGTGTCCATTTGACCAATGCCCAACGAGAGCGCGTATGCGGTTACGACGCCATGCGGCCACAGAAAGACACATGCGGCCAAGTTTCTATTGGGCCTCAACTCACACGATCTTCCCGTTATAACTGAAGAGATCTTCGCACAGTTGGTACTGACTACGTATCCAGCTGATCAAGTCACGCACACAACGGGTTGAAAATAATCCCGATATCTCTTCAACAACATATCTCAACCAAGACCACATGACAATCTGTCCATGGCAGCATGCGGCTACAGTTGCAACCGTATTTTGTTGAAGGAGCCCCCTGCAGCCACCAAATAGAGGCATATGCGACACCTATAACCCATCAACATGATGGCTATAAATAGGAGCAACTTGGACATCCCAAAGGTCGACTTTTTCTGCTTCAAAGAGAGAGGCCATACCCTCCCAGAGAGCTGCGTACGTGCACCCAAGCTCAAGAGAGAGAGAAGAGAAGGGAGCACCCCTCACGCACTTGTCGGATCGTCAATGGAGTAAAGGAGCCGTCATCGCGCTCTTTGTCCATCGTCACGTCCTATAATCAAAAATTTGTGCTTAGATAGTCTGTTTAGGACCTCTCTGTACTTTCTTCTGTTTGTTATTAAAGCAATCGAATTTAATGGCGAACAACCACCATGAGATTCTTCGATAGGGTAATGCCTCGGCCTCACGAGCCATGTCACAGCGGCGTAGCACCGCATATAAGCATGTGGCCTAATGCTGTAAAATAATGAAGAGTGGTAGACAGCACTACAAAGAGGCCAGTGACCTCATATTACAGTGGTGTGACACCACTAAGAGGTACCTAGAGAGGGTAAAGCCTCGGGTACGCGCGCCATGTCACAGCGGCGTAACACGCAAGGAAGCGCAAGGCTTCATACTGGATAGTTTGGCACTATAAAGAGGTTGTAACCTCATGCTACAGTGGATGACACCACAATGAGGTGAGACCTCGGCTTTGGGCCATGTCATAGTGGAGTAGCACCGCAAAGAAGCGCAATGCTTCATGCTAAGGACTCTTTAAAAGAACTCACTTAGAGTGTATGTAAAGAGATATAGGCCGTCTCTTGAGGGTAAACCTGTAGACGTTCAAGATACATATACCGAAACCAAGCGTGCACATGGCCTTTAATGTGCAACCGGAAGCACAGCTGATGTCATTGTGTGAGTAAAAAAAATTACAGCTATGATGCAGAATTCAAGGCCTAGTCCATTCTTGTATCATATTGTTATTTGACCCATGCAGGAAGATTCAAGTCGAAGCGACATCTATCCTAATGCATGATGGACAGTCACTGTGGGGAATGCTCAACCCATATATTGAGATATGTGGGAGATTGTTTGTGTTATTTCCTTTAGACTAAGAAAAATAGTTCCAGATTGGCTACACTACCAAGTGGGTATCCCAATATAATACTTTGTATGAGTTGAGGTGTGAACATGAGGTGTGGTGGGGCACATGGGTGCCATGTGGGGGTATTTTATTAGGAGAAAAAAAATTAACTCTTCAATGAAAGCATTTATGCTTTTTGTCATGCTATTAGAATTTATTCCATAGGAGCTAAGCCCCAAAGGGGCTTAGCGACTCGGACTCGGACTTAGACTCAGACTCAGACTCAAGGGCGCAAAGTGGCGCTTTGTTGGCGCACTTTGCACTTAGCACGTCAACATCGACATATGGCACTTGTGCGCATTTTGATGCGCTCATGCGCTCAGTTATGCGCGAGCGCATGCGCGACCGTATGAGCAATTTTTTGCGTGGTCGCTGCTATCTGATATATTTGAACGGTTATGAAAAGATATAGTCAGTTATTCAGATCCGTTTTTTGTGGGATTTGAATTAATTTGTGCCTATCTTTGTGGGATTTGCTGTTATTTTGTGCCTATCTTTTCGTAACTAATGGACGGCCTGACTCCTCTGTAAATACTCTCTTCGTTCCTCCATTGAGAACTTACTTCGAAATAGAGTAGACGAAGAGAGTTGCTGATGCCGCCATTAAAGTCCAGGAAGTTCTTGCGAGGTGACAGCGAGCGTTCCAGAAGTTCTTTGTGAACTTGTTGGTTCCTGGAAGCATATCGTGTGTGGCAAATCTTGCTTTGAGCAACGGTGATCTTCATCACCCCAGCAAGCAGAGTTTCTTTTTCTTCTTCTTCCTCTTCTCTTCTTCACGTTGTAACTCTGTTCCGTCCCTCTGCAACTGCGATTGTAAGGAAGAACGAGGAGTTTATTTATTCTAATTCTTTTGTTATCTTGTAAGCAAGTTGTAATCAGAATCATATTATTAGTTGTTCGCTGTAATCGAAGTTCATTAGTGAGAGAACTTTTGTGTGAACTTTTGATCTCGACTTCAACTTTTAGTTCTATTATCTTTGATTAAGTTTCGAGATTAACAATATGTGCATCGTTAATTTTGATGACCACTAGAGAGGAATGTTGTCTTCTTTGTATGACTTTTTTGTAGGTTTTTTTTTTCTTACAGTTTTGTTGGCAACACAGCGATGGCCTCCATGACTTTCTAGCAATGCACATCTCATCATATTCTGATTAGTGTGGGGAAAAGCAATGCAATATGAGACCACATTTTCTCACGAGTGGTGGCACATTTTCTCAGGAGTGGTGGTAATGTGTCAAATTAAGCTTCTAAGCATTTCTTGCTAGCTTGCAGTTGTCACTTCCACCACCACACATACATGCAAGTTGGCTTTTGATACATCATGGTATGGTAGGCCAACATGCATCACTAACATGAACATGATCTCAACCTGAAGCACATTACCATATATAAGGTCGTAATCGTAAAAGAAAGATGGATCGATGCAATTGTTGCCTAAAGTAATTAGGCAA
This sequence comes from Iris macrosiphon, assembly GCA_036927795.1. NCBI lineage: Eukaryota > Viridiplantae > Streptophyta > Magnoliopsida > Asparagales > Iridaceae > Iris > Iris macrosiphon. The sequence goes on from JAYESA010000006.1 coordinate 235,160,872, forward strand.
TGTATAATGGAGAATATTTGAAGTAGTTGTAGAGTTCGCCATTCCATCCATCGTTTCAATCGACACCGATTGTTCTCGAGCTTTCTTTATATATTTTAGGGCTAAATTTTAACTTGGATAATTTTATCCATTTAAAATTTTTAACTTGATATTCTAAATTTTAATATTATACAATTTAATAATTTAATTATAATTATATAATTTAATATTCTAATGTTTTTAACAAAAAAAATTAAATAATAAAAATATCTTCCTTATTCGTGGTTATTTCAATTACTCCCAGAAAAAATGTGGAATAATTAGGTTAAAAAGTTATTATTTATTTTGTTTTAAACAAAAAAGTTAACCATGACTGATGAAGGATATCGATTTGAAAATATTCAAAATAGTTGAGGTTAGTGATTGGTATAATATTAAAATTTATGGTATAAAATTTTAAAACTTGAATAGTTGAGGGTATCAAGTTGAAATTAAACCTATATTTCAACGACCTATGATGCAACCAAAGACAGAACCAGAAATTCAAACTTGGATGGACTGAAATAAAATATGATGGACTAGATGTGAACTAAATTATATATATATATATATATATATATATATATATATATATATATCCCTACGTGATTCCGGTCTCTTGATGCAACTGTGTCCATTTGTGACAACAAATCATGGCTGTTAACGAACCTCCCGAGTCCTTGTAGCTTTTGCAAAATTAACAATTGCAGTAAATCAGTTCAATTATTTATTTCAGACTTATTATGCAATGATGAAGATATATGATGCAAACTTATCTATGTGCAACAAGAACATAAAAGATATGCAAATTTAGGGGAGTTCGGTTTATTGGATTTTAATCGAACCGAAATGGTCAAATCCTAATGAAACGGACTTCTAAAGTCCAAAACCGAAATAGAAGAGAAATTAGTCATAACTGAAATCGAATCGATAATCAATTCTATTTAGAATTTATTCGGTCTGTTCGGTTAGACTATTTTTTATTGTTTAATGGATCGGATCCAAAATTGAACTTGTTGAATTATATTAAAAAATATATAATTTTTATACATACGGTTGTTGTATTTTAAAGTTAGATCTAAAGTTGGACTAGTTGTTAAATGATCAAAATTTGACTTTAAAACATATACGTAGAATTGTTGTTTTTAAATATACATAAAAGTATACACATTTTTAATCATAAAATATGCATAAAATTGAAAATACTTACATAATTGCGTAAATTTTATTCACTTTTATATTTTGGACCGAAACAAAATAAATAATTTTAATATTTTCAGAACCGAAATCAAATGAATTATTTTAGTATTTTTAGAACCGAATCAATTTTTTTTATTATAACCAAATTGGATCTCTTGTTCGGTTTGATTTTCGGTCAAAAACTAATAATGCTCACTCCTATGCAAAATGGTGGAAACTAAAGTCGTTTGCATTAAGAAAGTGTGCAAAAGAATCTCAAGGACCTTTCTTTTTCACTAAAAGCTCACATATTCATGTCAACAGGTCCAATAGGAAAAGGTGGGCATTGTGCTAATGTGCTTAAAAGTTTGGCCCATGGTCAGGATAACCTCATTTATGAATAAAACTTGAAGGTATGTCACTTTCTCCTTTCACATTTGAACAAGTAATTTCTATGAAAGCAGACGAGATATAGCAGTTCTTTCTTTCACATTTGAACAAGTAATTTGTATAAAAGCAGAAGAGAGGAAACTTTCTTTTCTTCTTTCACATTGAACATGATGTTATACGCAGAAACTATTGCCGATGTAAGCATTTTTTTTTTGTTCAGAAACAATATTCAGGAAATTTTCGGTAATTCTTTCAAACAAGAGTACTTCAAGAACAGGAGATAACATACACTCTTTTTTGTATACATTCTTGAAGAGGAGCAAGGGTCTACTTGGCACAAGAATCCTGCATCAAGCAGACTTCGACATCATATATCAAAATTTTCAAATTTTTTTTGTTTATATATGAGTATATAGATAATTTTATGCTTGTAAAAAATCTTTAGAGCAGCTAGTTAATGAATTATCAAGCTTAAAGTGAACTAATTTAAAAGCCGCTACTTAAAACTACCTAAAATTGGATCCTTCATAGCTTCTCATAACAGATGTTCTAAATATATCTCATAACCACTGCCCAACAGTTATCAAACAGATCGTAATAAAGGATAACAAAAAGAAACTTAATCACTCTGTTTGATGGTATAGTAGTTTGTAGTTTATACTTCCATATGTGCACACCATACCCCCTTCCCCCTCCCCCCTATATATATATCAGTTAATCCCACACTAACATTTGGTCCTGTCACTCTTGTGGTAAATGGATCAAGAAAATGGAGGCAAGAAGAACAGAGCTTACGACCACTATGGTTGGAGTTCGGTTCTGACTTCCCATAAAACCCCTGAGGAAGGGATTAGGTGAAAAATCACCCAAAAGGCAAAGAAGAGCACACTTTGATACAGATGGCCGTATAGTTTTGAAACAGCCATTTGTATGACAAGTGGGATCCCCTCTTTTCGAAAAACGTGTATATATATATATATATATATATATATATATATATATATATATATATATATATATATGAACTTTGATGTGGGGTCCACTTGTCATACAGTGACTGTATTAAAACTTTGATACACCCATATGTATCAAAGTTTTTCTCGTCGAAGAAGGGTCCCCACTGTCACGATCCGCACCCGAAAATTCAGACATGAGTCATGGGTACATCCAGCCTACGCTGCAGTATCGGCGGTAGAACACTGTCTAAAATTTTACAGTAATATCTATCAACTCAAACAATATATGTCTCCACTCTTATAAGGAGGTCAACGAATATATGAAACAGTTATAGTACTCACATCACATTTCTAGGAAATATAACAGGAGAAGGAACAAAATCAAATATAAATAATAAAGTCTCTAGTCCAAGTCCAAGTCCAAGATTTAGGTAATATAACTAAGAGTCTAGATCCAAATATAACATATCTCATAAGTCTACCAGAGACAAATCCGGACAAATACTAGAGTTTATAAGCTATACTAAAAACTGGATAGTCACAGTCGGGATCTCCGCTGCGAATGCTCCCTAATCCTCTCGAAGGACATGATCAAGCTCAGTTATAAGTTCCTCATGTGGGCCATAGTAGGTGGAACATTGGACCTCATAATCATCTCCTATTTATATCAAAATCCAGTCAAGATTGGAACAAGTACATCAATGAAAAGCAGTTCCAATACATGGTAGAGACTATAAAATAGAAAATAGATATGCTATACATGATATGTAAGTAAACAAGAATCATTGTATGACAAGTAGTGAAACAAGTAATCATGAGAGGACATGTCATGTGACAATAAGTATGGAAGAAACAAGAAAGACTGTAACTAATCTAAGTGGTTTAAAATACTACTTCAATATGTGATCGGCTAGGGTAATCCAGCACATCGTGCATGATTTGCTATTATGCTTGAAATCAACATAAAGTGCATGGTTTAATCGATCGTATATCTACTTTGTATTTCTTCTGTCCCGACTAATACTCATGGATTCAAGTCACAATATGATGATTCCATGTAATACTAATCCGTGTAACAAGCGTGAAATCAAGTAAAGCATAACTAGAGCATGTATTATAGAGGCTATCATGAATTAAAAATAATCAGAGAATGTACCCGCCCGTCGTCCTGAGAGAGTGATACGGGTCAGAGTCCGTATCAAAATCCAAGTGATACGGACTTCCCATGCGTATACGTATGCGTATACATATTTGGTGGATGTATGTATATTGGTATGTGTATGGTATATGTTAGTATGTTTGTATTGGTATATATATATATATATATATATATACATGTATATAGTATATGTATTAGATTGGTACATATATATATAAATATAGTATATGTATATTTTCACTTGGTATATGTATATATATATATATATATATATTCAGTATATGTATTCTTTTGTATACATATAAATATTGGTTGTTATGTATATATAAATATGTGGTATGTATATATAAACATGTATATATATATATATATATATATATATATATATATATATATATATATATATATATATATATATATATATATATATATATATAGTATAAAATTCTATTAGTGTATATACACATATACATATTTTTGTATGTAAGTATTTGGTATACACATATATATGTATTATAAATAATTAATGATATATGCTAATTGATAATATGTATAATTATAAATATACTAGATGACCCGAGTGTAATTACGGATACCCCGTATTTACATTGACCTGTAACCCTGTAATTATTAGCAGGCTGCCATATGTACACTCACGTATTGGCAAGACCCGTATTATTACTGTATGTCTGTCTTGCACCGCAATAACAGACGCGACACCCGCGCAATTAGACGTGCACTTGACCCTAGCTGACCAGTGCCATACCTAGCGTAGCCCCTGAGTTCAATGTATTTATGATTGTGTTAGTGTAACGCCTGATGCAAATATTATATTTTATCATATGTCTATAGGACTGTTGGATTATTCAGACGATACTCTGGAACAGGACATTGGTATTACTAGCTAAGGACCCAAGGCGAGTAAATTCTCTGATAATTTTCAATTATTTGATAATTTCTATAATTCCAGTATCTAGAAATGTTACATCTGATTCTTGATACTATGCTACACGGACGAGTATATAGATTGGATCTGCAGTCATGAGATGTTACATTGATTATCGTATTGACATTGTACACGACATTGATATTTAGACCTTGTACATGATATATTGGATATTGCTCGTGTATCGTGACGTGTCATGGTTGGATCCACTGTACTAGTTGGGGGCGGGGAAATAGTTAGTGAGAAATGTGATCAAATCCATATTGTACAAGTATAGAATAATGTTAGTGTTAATCATACTCCCCACGTATGATTAGCCAGGCCATATAGCTCTCGTACATGTTCCCAAGCCGATCACATATCGAAGCTACTATTTCAGACACTTAAAATAGTTACAGTTCTCTATTTTAGATCATATACTACATCACTCGTATATGATATTGTATCTCGTTCTCTTTATTTTATATATGCACTGACTGTACTATATTGCATGTTTCTTTATTTTGCCATTGCATTTATTCATTGTCTTCTCTCAGTATATAGCATCATCTGTTTATTGTTTTATAGTCCTTATCAATTAAATGGAACTGTTATTTGAGATGTACTTTTGCTCCATCCTGACTGAAAATATTTTTCAGACTATGCCTTAGAGGACTGGTGTCCGACATTTTATGGACCACAGGGAGAGTAGCTGCAGACTTGGACCTAGTAGTTCAGTTGTGATTTCGGGAGGTCTAGCCGAAATCACTAGTTATCTAGTTAGTTTCTTTTAGCAGTTTATGTTACCGAATTTATCTCCGGCATAGTTTGTTGAGACTTGGATATTATTGTTGAGTTAGATTATTTCTATTTAGACTTGTATTGTATTTTATTTATTTTTTCGATATCTTATCGTGCTGTAATTATGTGATTGAGTATGTTATTCATATTATATTGTATTATCCGTGTCTCCTTATGGAGTTGGATACCCGTGTGAGAATGATTAGATAGCATTGTGACCTTGACAGCGTTCTACCACCGATGTTGCGGCGTAGGCTGGACGTACCCACGTACTCGTGCCCCAATTCCGGGTGCGGGTCGTGACATATTTTTAGTGGTGGCCCATGCAGGTCAGACTTCACAAGTTGTGCGATATCGTGGTAGTGCGATAACTTAGTTGTACTACTGTGTGCCTGCGATAGGATCTAGGATATAGCATACTAGGATGAGAGCAAATACTCAATCACAACTAGGAATATCTCCAATCCATTTATCTTGTTATCCTTATTCCTTCTGAATGTTGCTTCTTTAGAACTTTACTGTCCTTCCTTGATGATATCGCATTTATTGCCTTAATTGATTCTTTGGGTCTGTCTTCAGGATGTCGCCGAAGACAAGATCTATGAGAGTGGGAGCATCAGCTTTAGAGGGGTCTGCCACCTCTCCACCTGATGGACAGACATCCGTAGTTCCTCCTACATCTGTGCATGTGGGAGTATATGCACTTTTCGGGGGTCCTCATCCCCCACCTGTTCAGAGGATTGCCCCAGTTGTGACGGACAACCTTCCACCTCCACCGACTCTGATTTCCGGAGATGTGCCCATTGACGGAACACAGGCGTTTACTTTGATCCAGGGCATGGTAGACGCTCAGCGAGTTTAAGCTGAGGCTCAGAGGGTGCAAGCAGAAGCGCACCGGTCATAAACAGAGCTGATGAGAGAGAGCATGGAGAATGCTCATCAGGTGGCTCTCCAAGCTGTGGAGAGAGTAGCACAACACCAGCAGTTTCCTGGCCAGCAGCAACAACAGAGATCAGGCACTATAGTGGACTTCAAGAGGATGATGCCTCGAGAGTTCAAGGGTATCGAAGGGATACTCAACGCTGACGACTGGCTAGAGGATATAGAGAGGAGCCTGCGATTGGCCCAGATTTCGGAGAGCTTGCAGATAGAGGCCGCTGGCAGTCAGATGTTCGATATCGCACTCACGTGGTATCGCACGGAGCCGAGACTCACTGACGAAGGACTTACTTGGGAGACCTTCAAGGAACTTTTCAAGGAGAAGTTCTTTCCCGACGTGGCCTTGGGAACCTTGGAAAGTCAGTTTCATGACTTGGTCCAAGGGAACATGTCGGTCGACGAGTACGCTGCAGAATTCTGTCGATTGAGCTATTTTGCATCGTCTATGATTCGGGACCCAGGAGATCGAGCCCAGAAGTTTAGAAAGGGGCTGATGAGAGAGATTAGGTCACGCACTTCTGGTCGTCGTACCGCTACCTTTGAGGATATCTTGATGGATGCCCAGATTGCAGAAAAGGATCTGGATCTCAGGCCTAAGAGGAGTCGCAATATTTTTGGAGATATGAATGGTAGCGCGGGACCGGCCAAGCGTCCCCATATTCAGCAACAGCCGTGGGCGTTTCAGTATCAACAGCAGTACCATGCACCAGTTCGTGTTCAGCAGGATCAGCAGCAGCCTCCGAGAGAGACACAGCAGACTTGTCATTTCTGTAAGAAGCCAGGTCACCTTTGGGAGAGCTGTAGAACGAGGCTAGGACTTTGTTTGCACTGTGGCACTGCGAGACATCGAGTGAGAGATTGTCTTCTAGCTCCTTATCTTCCCGGCCAGCGCGCAGCCCCAAACCATAGAGATCCAGTTAGGCCACCTGTGGAACCGCAGATTTTTCAGCACCCGCGAAGGGAGCCACCCCAGCAGGGCGGGGCATTTGCGATGACGGTCGAGGAGACCGATACTGCAGGTGATATGTTAGCAGGTTCTATTCTTTCCTTCTGTTTTTTTTCGCCTATTTGATTGATTGATTGATTCCTCAGTACCGTAGCTTTTATTCATGATTTTTTTGTTAGAAAATAGTTAGTAGTACACCCTAACAGAGACTGCAATACCATGACAAAAGTGACCATAACCATACATATTTTTCTTAGATTGCATGTTGTATGATTGTAGGAAGGATTTTTCTTAGACCTTGGTTATTGGGGGTTTGACCATAGTGAAGATTTATGAAGAGGTTATGACTCGACAAAGAGAGACAAGATGCTTAAAATTCGAGGATAAACATTAATTTAAATGAAGAGTTAAGAATTTAATATTGCAGAATTGATGATTTATTGATTATGATATAATTGAATTTATCACTCAAACTTGATGAATTAAGAAGATTATCAGTACGTTTATTTGGCTAGAAGATATAAATTAAAGATTTATATTCTAAATGTTGTATTTGAAGACTTCGTAACTATTACATTGATTGAGTATTATGAGGAAAAAGAAATCGAGGAATAAGATCATTAATGGATTAGTGTTGAAAAATAAAATTTTAAAAATATTTTACGTGCAATGCACGTGCATTTACTAGTAATCTGTATATCCAAAAGACAACTTTATAACAACTTCTCTAAAAACAACTTTATAACAACTTCTCTAAAAGCTGTTTTCAGATTTTATTTTATTTTTATTTTTATTTTTATTTTTATTTTTATTTTTATTTTTCTTTCAGAAAACGTATGGATCCTTAGTCCGGCCCAAACCATTTCGCAGTCGGGACATGGCCGGGTTGGGATCTCCGGCTCGGATCAACGAAAGGATCCGAACGGAAGTACAATCCAACCGTTTCCTGAAAGAAGAACCCTCTCCTAATTTCTTCCTCCTTCTCCCCTCTCCTCTCCCGGAGAGAGTTCTCCACATCCCCATCGCCGGAGAAAATCGCTGGCACCGATATCCGCCGCCAACGAACGCCAATGAGCTCCAAGAAACGCTGCTTCTCCTCCCTAGCCGACGCGTCCTTTCCTTCCCCGTTCGATCCCCGTAGGTACTTCCATGACCTCTCTCTCTCTCTCTCTCTCTCTCTCTCTCTCTCTCTCCATTCATTCTGTCGAATTAGGGTTTCCTGTTGATGACGTGAATTCGGAATGGTGGAGGAATAACGGAGTAGTTCCGGAACATGCGATGGGTTTTCTTTCCCGTTCGGTGTGACTGTCTGAATTTAGGGGTTTTCGTACTAGTAAAGAAAGGTACCTAAGTATATGGAATGAAATTAGGGTTTCATTTGGCTAGAGAACTCGATTATGGTGAACTGGGGTTTCCTTGTGGATGACGTGTATTTGGAGTGGTGGAGAAATAGTGGAATCCTTCCAGGAGGAGCGACGTGTTCTCTTTCACATTTGGTGTGAATTTTTGAATGTAATTAGGGTTTTCCATACCAGGAAATAGAGGTACCGGAGAATATGGAATAAAATTAAGGTTTCATTTGGTTAGGGTACTCTATTCTGGTAATTTAGGGATGTGAATTTTTAATGGTGGATAAATAGTTGTAATGTTGGAGAAATAGTGGAATCGTTCCAGAATGAGCGATGGGTTTTGTTTCACATTTGCCGGGATTTTCTGAAAGTAATTAGGGTTTTTCGTTCTAGGAAAGAAAGGTATGGTCCCCGACTGAAACTCAATTATGGTGATTTAGGGTTTCTTTTGGTTGTGTTGGAATTGTTGGAAATTGGCGTGGATGACTCAAGTGGGAATGACGGAGAATTTTGATATTGTTGGGAAGAGTTTCAAACGATTGGAAGCTGGAAGGGACACACAAGAGAGAGAAAATTATCAACCTACACAATATTTTTTTAAAAATTCTTAGTAGTTTTGGGGAGGAAGGAAGAAAAAGAGGGATGTGGATGCGGGGAGGATGGCCAAAAGTGTCAAAATATTTGTTTGTTTTAGTTGATGGAATATTAAAAACATGTCCATAAATAAATGATAATGCTAAGATTGATGCTTGACAATACATTGAAAATCATGACAAAAATGAGTATATTCATAATTCATGGGAAGTTGCACTTGGCATTAGTTGAGGATAAAATGCGAGAAACTCGTCGTAGGTTGATTGGACACGTGCAACTTAAAGTGGTAGATGTATCGGTTTGTAGTACTAGTAAGATATTAGTCAAAGGAGCTGCTAGAACTAAGACATGTCTAAACTAGGGGTGTTAACGAACCAAGCTATTCATGAGCCATGTCGAGCTCGGCTCGTTGAATGCTCTTGAGAGCATGAGGTCGAGCCTAACAATAGGCTGTTAGATAAAAGAGTCCAAATAAGAGCTTAGAGGTATTCAGCTCATGAGCTCGCAAGATGTCTCATTTTTATTTATATACTTATATAAAAGAAATATCTTACACTAATAGACTTTTCTAATTGGGTATAAAACATGGTAGTCAAAGGCACGCCTCGCAGATAGGCGCAGCAGCTACGTCTCGCATCTCACTAGGCAAGACGCTTTTCTTCAGGTGCACCCAAGGCTAGCCTTAAGCATGCATTTCTGCAAGACGCAACCAAAAAAAGGCGCGCCTAGGCGTGTCTTATGGATTTTTTATTTATATAAAAAACTTTGAGACATGAAGATAATTCTTACCTCATACAAGTAGTTGGTTACAGTTGAACTGAAAAAACTAAAATTTACTAAAAGCGTGATAGGACCAAAAAAATATGCGCCTTATTGTTTTTTAATTTATACAAAAACTTTGAGACATGAAGATAATCCTTACCTCATACAAGTAGGTTACAGTTGAACTGAAAAAACTAAAATTTACTAAAAGAGTAGTAGGACTAATACAAACGCTTATTAGTTTTGTTGACTGCTACTCTGCTTTGCTAGTTCACTTGGTTATGTTTTAACATATTTTTGTTGGTTTTAATATATTATTTGGTTTTATTACTTACATTACTAATTTATTTATGTATATTTTTATTATATTTTATGTTTTGACGCGCATTTTAAGTGCGCCTTGCGCCTCGGGTGATATGGGCCTTTTGCGCCTCAAGTGCGCATTGCGCCTTTGACTACCTTGGTTTCATTTAAAGACTTACCGTTTGATATGCTTACTAACCTATACTTATAAACACTCAAATCTAGATTAAGCTCGTATATAAATCAAGTCATTAAGATTTTGAGTTTGAAAGAGCATCTCGTGAGCCGAACTTTCGCTCACTAATATTTTAGAGACCCGAACTTAGCTTAATTTTAGGCTCGTCTAGAAGTTTTGAGTTCTATTTTTCCTTAGAAAGTCGAGCACAAGCTGGGGTGTTCGCTCAAAGCTCGGCTCGTTAAACACCCCTAGCATGAACAAGCTTGGATTGAACTTGTAATAGAAGTTATGGCTTTTGTTGACGTTGTAGAGGACATGCTTCTTGATATAGCTGAATAGAAGATAAGGATTCAAATAAATGACCCCAAAATTGAGATAATGTTTTGTTTTTTGTTGCGGTCCCCATGAGTTAAATTAATTAACGGGACTCATAACCTAATTGTTAGTGATTTTGTCCACTCTTAAGCAAATAACAAGATTGAGAGGACTTGTTTAAAAAGTAACGTATATTAGGGGTCTTATGTGCAACACCTATTTTGTTTATCATTTATCATTGATGTTATATACTGGAGAACTCTACACACCTATATTGAACGAGCACAAATGTGACAAGGCACAATATGAATACATAAGGGAATATCGATTTTGACATTCCATAGTGTATTTTGAAGTATTCATGTTATGTCATATACGTGTTAGACTCGACAAGAATACAACATTTTGTTTTGAGTTTTTGTGCTTCCTATCTTTGCACCAAGCAAATTAGCATCTCTTATTTGATTATGTAGTGACGTATAAACCTCACAATATTTTGTTATTTCATTTTAAAAATCATAAGTCTATATTCATATAAATTTAGATAAAATAAACCAAGTATAATTAGTGTTTTAAAAGGTGCCCGCTTCGCCGCCTTAGGCCCCTGCCTAGGCATTTCGGATGCTTTGGCACCAAGGCAACTATTAAATACTAATTAGGCGGTAAGATCGCGAGGCGTCCGCCTTGGGATGTGAGGAATCCGCCTTGAACTGCCTCAATCGGCCATGGGCCACCTGAAGCGCCTTGACGTGCATTGATGTAAATGTAACACGACCTAAACCATATTTTGAATTGGAATTTGATCCAAGTCAATTAATATATATATATATATATATATATATATATATATGGGCGGGATATTGCACCAAACAATCACAACCACACATTTCAAACATTTTTTGAAATGTGTGGTCATAAATCATCTCATAAAGTTGCTGCAACGTCAGCATACTTTATAACCACACATTTCAAAAAAAATTGTGGCTGAGATTGTTTGGTGCAATAAATAGTGCAATATCTCGTCTCATATATATATATATATATATATATATATATATATATATATATATAATTTTTTTTTTTTTTTCTGTGCTCGGGCTCAGAAATTAGCCAGCCATCAGTTCTCAGACATTTGTGTGATCCCCGTTCACACAGGCATTGTCATAATCGCCATATATATATATATATATATATATATATATATATATATATATATATATATATGGAAGAACATAATCATCCATGATCGCTTCCTCTGGGTCCCTGGGATTCGAACATCGCCCACTCATGTCTTATGCTTCCGCACTAGCCACTTAAGCTAGAGGTCATTGGCATATATACAAGGTTCTAAATGGCGGTAGGCTGGTGCGCGGCAGAAAGGGTCCACCTACCGCCTAGGTGTCGTCTAAGCGGTTGATACATTTTGGACATTTATACTATTTTACCACATTTGTTTGCATCATATACATATTTTAAGGATGTTTCATGCATAATTATGTTGTAGAACAAAAATTTATTAAGTTTTAGTCTTGTAAAAGTGAACCATAGGTCCATAATGCTTGCAAAATCGTTTGGCCAAAACATCTTGTTAGGTATTGCTCTGCCTAGGTGCCTACCTGTGCCGCCAAAGATCCGTTGGCCGCCTACCGAAAAGCGTTGCTGAGAGAGACCGTCTACCGCCTAGGCGCCGCCTAGGTGGGTCGAGGCGGCCACCATTTAGAATACTATATATATATATATATATATATATATAATAGAATTTGTCTTTAACAATTGTCTTTCTTCTTCCGGTTTATTTTCCTTATGTGTCTATCCTAGCATATTGTATCCCATTTTAATTTAACGGGGACTGGAAATCCTTATGTAAATCTCTCTCTCTCACCCCTTATTCTTTTTTCCTCTTATACCAGGGTCCAAGGATCTTAGCACTGACGATTTATTCTTTTTTTTTCCTCGCATACCAAGGTCCAAGGATCTTAACATTGACGATGACTTATGACGGATGTTGATCTCTCCGATAAGACTATCTCGTTCTCTTCTCTTTTTTGTTGTCACGGATTTTTGTTCTCTCCAGTAAGATGTTTCCGTCCTCGCCTTCTTCTTAGAGATTGTGGAGCTTTGATCAGATTCCCTACCCTTATATATATTTAATCCCAAATTCGTTGATCCAACTCGGTGTTGAAGGCTGAGCTTCGGGGCTAGTAGCACATGATAATTTTTTTGTATATGTGTTCGTACAAGAGTAGGATTGGAGAGAGTTGCTACAACTTGGGTTACTAACTACATGATTGTCTTAACCTACTTATTGCACACTTGATTTTAGTCTCGAGGTCCCACCTAAAGCCTTTTATGGCTTTGCTGCCCGCGGTGCCTTAAGAAGCTTAAGTATAATGTACAAATCTTGACATGTTTTCACATTGTTGTAATTTAACTATACAATACTTCTATATGGATTTTCAGCTCTAAGAAGTTACCATAAAAAGGACACAGGCTAAATCAATGTTCTTTTCCAAATTCCTCCTCAAAACCATAGTTCTCAAAAGATTCCAGCACTTGTTTTCTACTTTTCATTAGGACACTTCTAAAACCAGGTAAATTGTTCAAGTAATCTACTTTAATAAGTCATGTCATTTAAGTACACACATCATCTAAAAGGACATGTTTCTTTTTACCAAAACTTTAGGCATGCCTCTTAGTTGAAATGTATGACGCACCACAAGGGGTGCCTTCTAAATGAAGACATGAAAGGCTCTCCTAATAGGACTTAAGCTACTTTAATAAGTCATGTCATTTAAGTACACACATCATCTAAAAGGACATGTTTCTTTTTACCAAAACTTTAGGCATGCCTCTTAGTTGAAATGTATGACGCACCACAAGGGGTGCCTTCTAAATGAAGACATGAAAGGCTCTCCTAATAGGACTTAAGCACCTATTTAATCCCTTCTCTTAGTATCTAGCGTAGTTTTTCATTCTTTTACCAGAGTAATAGCAAACCTCTCTTATCACACATTTTGATTTTAGTTGTTCCCTCTACTTTTTAAATTTCCTGTGTAGTAAAAATGGTTGCATCATTTGGGGTGGGTTGTTTGTGGCATTGAAAAGAGAGATTCTCAATCCAAAAGTTAGGCGGAAATGGAGGAAGAAAGGATGGAATAAGTTCGATATTGAAGGAAAGGGAAATTTAAGGAAGTTTAAGGAATTTATTTTTCAGTTTAGATTATATGTACTATAATCTGTTAAATATGATTGAGGGGCAGGTAAGGGTTTAATGGGACCAAACATGCACTAGGTTTAAAGTGGGGAAGGGGTTTATATGGAATATTTGGGACATGGTCACGATTAATAATATTTTTGTGACCTATAGCTAAACGGATAAGATTTAAAGTACTCATATCTGAAAAGCCCTTTGTTTAATATATCCTTTGAAACTATAATTTCTTTTAAGTTGCTGTTTTTTTCCTGCCGAAATAATCTTTTAAGATGTTATATTCGGCATTCAGCATTGCTCTAGTGGGAATGTAAATAACTTTCTTTCATTGGCAACTTGTAGTACTTTAAAGTGTCTAGATTGCATCATCCGTCGTATTAATACCCCACTAAGGGCAAGTCTACTTTTTATGTTCATGTATCTATCTCTGTTGTAGTATCAGGAGTATATGACATTTGGAGTGATAGCTCTCAAGTCTACGATTGCATTAGAAAGGTTACTTCAGCATTTCGTTACAGACCCTTTAAAAAGGAAGTCATTTTCAGCACTTATCAAAATACCCATCTCATTTCATTTAAACATATATGGAATTTGGGACTCTTGAATTCCAATTCATCTTTTTTGTTTCTTGTTATTTGGGATTCTGAAATTCATTTCATATCATACTGTTGTTGTATTTGAATATGATTGATGATTGGATGTACATTGGATAGTTTTGATTCAGCATGATATATTTTAAGTATCATGGCAAGCCTTCTGAGAATGAATATCAATCCATTACTTAAACTGGAAAAATCTGGAAGTGGACATCCACATGGTTCCAAAGTGACATGTTATTAAATGGCTGGATCTAGAAATCAAGAATCGTAAAATTCGAATTACAAGCAGGGTATCATATATATGCATTTGTATGTACCATTTTATGATCGAATCTTTAACCAATTCTACTAATTGCAATTAGTGCTATATTGAGACTCATAATCCAAGTTCCAATTCAATTATCTCGGTTTCAACTCTTATTGTTTCGGTTGGATATATTTTGAATTGCGTTGTTGGAATGGGTTCGGGTTGGGTACTTAGTAATCCACCGTGATGTATTTTTGGAATTGACAAAGTTTCTATAATTGTCTGTCAACATGACGTCAACCATCTACTAGGTGCTGATTTTCCAGCCAAGGAATAATGAACAAGATGGACCGTCATAAAACCTAGAAGACTAGTTAGTGAAACCTAGAAGACTAGTTAGCCTGTAGGTTGACCTAGTTTTTTGGTCATGCAGTTTAAGCTCATGCAACCAAGGAGCACCCTCCATGTTTCCCTAGAAAAGAATTCTTTTACCAGTAAGTATCTTGTCAAAAAGAGACATGCAATTTAGACTCATGGGATTGGAATTGACACATTTTCAGAGAGAATATTGTTTCATGATACTAGAAAAATCTGGAAATAGATTTTCAAATGGGTTTGGAATTCCAATATTACATGGTACCAGATGATAATTGGAAATCCTAGAACCAAATTACATGCAATGAAATGGCTCAGTGCTCTATCATATATTTTGGCTGTATGCATTATGGTTGAATCTTATATCAGTCGTATTTTCATTACGTGTTTCCCTTATGCCGATGTTCAAAACTTAACTCTGTTACCAGTCATTTATCTGGTCACTTCGAAGCACACAAGATCACTCGCTAGCAGTTCTTGTCCGCATGAAACTATCGTTAGCAATTTCAGCACATATCTAAAGAATCTTAAATTCTTGATCGTCTTTTAAATATTTCTCCCTTCGTGCAAGGACTTCCATTTTTTCCTTGTATCAATTATTTGTTGCTCCTTTAGTTTATGCATGTTTTTTGTTTTCCACTTTACGTGAATGCCAAATGTAAATTACGTAGCAATTGGGTTGTTTTTCATATTTACAGTACCAAATGGTTTCATTTTGTATCCACCATTTTGTGTTGCACTACAGGAAATATACGGATCTTAGTGATGGGCATGAAATGGAGTTGAAGCGGCAACAGCTACTAGGTTCAACTTCATATCAAGGTTTAAAGTATCGGTCGATACCGATACGAATTGGCCGTATCGGATCGGTTTTGGACGTAGCCGATCCGATACCCCAGTAAAATATCGGTATCGGCCGAAACCATCACGAAAACTTTGATATCGGTCAGTATCGGCCGATACATGTCCGATACGGTCCGTACCGATACAGACCGATACGGTACCGTAAACCCTAATATCAGAAGAAAGAACAGTAAAGAATCGAATAATTCCCTTTCCGACATAAACAAAAATCTTTGCAGAGACATCAAATCAAATAATACAAATTTTTAACAGTTCCTACTAAAAGTTCTATAAATAGATCAAAGTTCTCTACAAACAATCACCACAACAAAGAAGAAAATAATTTTTAGAAGAATTTCGAGAAGTTTGTGAAGAAGCTACCTAATTTCAGAACGTATGAGTAGTCATTTCCTTCTTCGAAACACTCCTTGTCGTGGCAACCGCCGCCGCAAACGTGCGAAAACCGACCGGTGGAGACGCTCTCTCCTCTTTGATCTGGCTTACTCCAGCGCGGTGTAGTGCTGACGAACATGGTGGTGGACCAACGAGAAGCTGTGGACGTCGGCGTGTGGTGGACTACCGCGGTGGAGAGATGTTTTCTCTCTCCTCTTCCCGTTTCCTTCGTTTATACCCGAAAAAAATAACGAGAAGCCAGCGCATATGTGCTGATAGACAACTCATCTAACACAAAAATACTTAATCCCCACTGTCCACGTCACCGATCCAAGACCGAAAATCTAACGGTCCAAATTTAATTCTGATTCGTTGTGGATTTGAGAAGGAAAAAAAATTCATGTGCAGCAGCAGGTTTCGAACCACTGACCGCTGGTTGGGCTTGGACTTGGAAACAAATCCTAACATTAGCCCTCTAGCCACAAAGCCATCTTAATTTTGTTCTCTAACTTGCCATATATATATTATGTATCAATACAGTTGACTAACTTGCTTTTTTTCTATCTAACATTTTTTTTCTTTGTTTTTCTTTATATATATATATACACACAAAATATTATTATACATATATAATATAGTGTGTATATATATATATATATATATATATATAATATAATATAGTATATCTATATTATTGTACATATATATATTGTATACACTAACTTATATAATATTGTATCTAACAATATTTATTATATATATATATATATATATATATATATATATATATATATGGTAAACGGGATATGAGCCATAGTGCTCATATTCATACATGAACCATGCACATGTGGACCAATAGAAATAGAGTGTAGTAGTGCACATGGATGCACATAAGATGTATGAGTCTATTCCTATTGGTCCACATGTGCGTAGCTCATATAGGAATATGAGCACTATGGCTCATATTCCGTTTACTCATATATATATATATATATATATATATATATATATATATATATCCTCTCACTCTCATATATATATATACTGTATCTATCTATATTATTGTACATATATATTGTATACACTAACTTACATTCTATTATATGATATATCTAACAATATTTCTACATATATACATATACTATATGTAACTATTTATTATTATTATTATATATATATGCTACCTGTTATTGTTATCTGTGTAATATTTTTTATTATTGCAATTTATTTTATCGTATATATGATTATATATATTATCTAACAATATTTATTACTGCATGTAACATTTTTTTTTTATTGTATGTTATGTTATATCATTTTTGGGATTACTTAATGGCGCCAAAACGTCGTACGCCGGAGAAAATAGATGCTGGTTGGAAACATGGCAAATGTGTCAATCCTAATAATAAGAGGAGGGTGGAATGCAATTATTGCAGCAAAATGATGGACGGAGGGGTTACTCGGCTGAAACAACACTTAACGGGTATTACAAGAAACATAGCATCGTGTCCTGATGTACCACCTGCTGTAAAAAGAGAAATGTTGTTGCTTGTTGAGGGTAAAAAAAGGATAAAATAATAGCGGATCAAAGAAAACAACGGGTAGAGGAGGAGTTGACAAGGATAGCTGGTCGAGTAGATTCCTCCTCAGAAGAAGATATTGATGACTTCACGGAACTTAGAAGGGCCATGAGAGAAAGTAGGAGAGAACATGCAGCTGAGGAATGGGGTAGACGTTGGGGTGTCGGGGACAGAGAAACATGGTTAAGCAGGGGTCCGACGTTAGGTGGCCAATCAAAGTCGGTCGCATATCATGGAGAGGAGGTGAGAAATATTCCAGAGGTAGGAGTAAGGGGTATGGACCCTTATATCCTAAGAAAACAAGGGGCAATGCAACCCAAAATAAAGGGTACAATTAAGGGGATAAATAATGCGAAAAATCATATAGGAAGATTTATATCAAAATTCTTTATATACAATAATATATCGTTCAACGCTGCTAAAAGTCCACACTATCAACCAATGATAGATGCCATAGCAGCTTCCGGGAGTGTAGTAAAATGTCCAACTCCTTATGAGATTTCAAATAATTATTTAGATATAGAAATAAGTAACATGGATGAGTATCTAAAATTTTTTCATAGGTATTGGAATGAGTATGGATGTACAATTATGTGCGATGGATGGAGTACACAGAACAAAAAATGCATCATTAACTTTCTTGTGTATTCTCCACAAGGAACAGTATTCCTTAAATCTGTAGATGCCTCTGACAAATACAAAGATAGTAAATACATATTTGGACTAATGAATGAAGTTGTGGAACAGATTAGAGAAATAGGGTCGTCCAAATAATTACCGACAATGGCTCAAACTACAAGAAGGCGGGAATGAGGTTAATGGAGGTGAGAATGCACTTACACTGAATTATTATTATTATAAATATGTTTGTATATATGTTATTTATTATTGTAAATATAGCTTCATTCTAAATATATATGTATATTTGTATGCAGGTGAGAAAAAACTTATACTGGACTCCATGTGCAGCACATTGCATAGATCTCATGTTGAAGGATATAACCAATGATCCACATATTAAGCCACTAATGCGGAAGTATCAAGATATGACTTGTTTCATATATAATCATGGTTGGGCTCTTAGCATCATGAGGACTGAGACTCAGAATGAAAAATTGGTTAGACCAGCCATCACTATGTTTGCTACCAATTTTATTGCTTTTGATTCCATTCTTAAACATCAGGTTGATTTAAAGAGGATGATAAATATAAGGGGTTGGACAGATAACTACATGAAACTCAATCGTAAAGATAGAAAAAAGGCATATGTGGTTGTCAGTTTAATCGAGAGTCAAACTTACTGGAGGGATATTGCAGGGGTCACTGCAATATTTCGATCTCTAGTAAAAGTTTTAAGGATGGTGGATAGCGATGATAAAGCGGAGATGGGTCATCTTTACGAGGCTATGGACATGGCTAAAGAAATGATAAAAAAGAATGTTGGTAAAGGATATAGGAAGTGGTGGAAAATGATTGATACCAGATGGAATTCTCAACTACATCGAGATATACATGCAGCTGGTAAGTACTCTGTAAATTGAACACCCTTCAAATGTTATTTTTTAATGTTTGTAGAGTTTTTAAAACTAGTTATTTATTCAATATTGTAGGTTATTTCTTGAATCCCAAATACCAATATTCTAATTATGTTATAAATGACGACGAGGTACTGAATGGTTTCCACCACGTCGTTAATAGAATGGTGAATGACAATACAACACTCTTTAATATAAAAAAAGAGGTAATTATTATTTGATATTGGATTTTTTCATAACTTTACAATATTTAATTTTAATGTCATAAGACCCATAACTTGTGTAATATCATTATGTAGGCAGAAAAGTTCAGATTGAGATATGGTATATTTAGTTCAGATCAAATTCAACGTGTTGTAAATAGATGTGTTTCTGGTAGTAATAGTTAATACTTTAAAATATTTATTAATTAAAATTAAATAGTTACAAAGCTAATATATTTTATTATTTTGTAGCTGAGTGGTGGTCCATACATGCTAGAGAGGAACCCCAAATTTGACTCGATTAGCTATGAGCATCCTAAGTCAAATGGTGTCTTCTTCCAACTGTGAGGAATTGGACAACATTTTCTCTTATCCATACTCGTCCCCGCAATAGACTTTTAATGACAAAACTAGAAAAATTAGTTTTTGTCCATTATAATATGAGATTTGAGGGTTCGAAATCTACAAAGACCACGAGATGAACAAAATATTATATATTTGGATGAAATATTTCATGAAGAAGATCCACTCATAGCTTGGACTAGAGAAAGGAAAACACCACTCTTAGATGGTAAAGAAAATGAGTGGTTAGATGATAACTTGGATGTCGATCCACAAGATACTGCCGAAAATACTCGAAGGCCTGGAAAAAGAAAGAAAACACCAGATGTACAATCTCGACAGGTCGACAGCGATAAAGACGACACTACTGATAGTTGAGGCAATGGAGCTACACTCGCTGCTGGTGCTGACAATACTAATGAATATGAAAGTCCTGGATATCAGTCTCATGAATACTCTGAAGACTGGCCAAGTGATTATCAACCTAGAGAGCACTGCATGGATGATGCATATGCTGGAGGATCTAGCCATCATGATGTACCTACTCCTTCAGACAATTACAACAATACATATGATAGAATATCCACAAGTTATTATCCATACAACACTCCAGAGGCGGAACAACATTCAACATTTGATGGCCTCATGACAATTTTTTTCATAATATAGATATCAGTCGCTACTACTCTCATAACCAAGATCCATATCGGGACGATTATGATAATTATGAACCATATTAGTGATATATTTGTATTTTTTTGTATTTGTATTCATTTTCGTATTTGTATGCTTTATGTAATTCATACCTATTGTAAAAAGATTATTATTCATGAAATTTAAATGAAGGGATATGCCAGTGTCCCAATGAATTTTTTTGGCCAAGTGATTTTTTGTCGTACTTTTAAATTTAAACATGTAAATCTTGTAGATAATTTTATTTTGGTATATTATGAAACAAAATAATTGGTGTCATGGATCACATTGTAACAAATTATAACTATGCATCAAACTAAATTTCTGAATATAATTAAATCTTTATTTTTTTACAAAAATTAAAAAAAATATCTTGAGTCCTCGACAAATATAATTATGGGTCTTGTGACTCTTGTCTCATGATTTCATCCTGCCATTTGCATTGCTTCTAACCTCTTGTGTCTCCCTCTATGCGCCTTAATTCGTCAAAATTGAAACCTATAGAACAATACAAGATTCAATTTGTACGAATATAATGACATAGTAAGATTGTAACTAAAAACATGTAAAGGAAGAAAACTTATATATCGCAGGTAAACCATTCAACAATGATGACTATTGTTTTATTCAATTATAATTAAAAAAAAAAACATAAAAAAACTTAAATAATGCATAAATATGTAAATTATTTTTTCTATTTTTTTACTAATTTATTAATAATTATTTAAATATTGTCGATACAGCCGATACCAAAAAATCCAATACTCCGATCCGATACCGCCGATACTGTCGATATTGCCGATACGTTTACTCATACAAACTGTCCGATACCGATACTCAAGGTAGTCAAAGGCGCAAGGCGCACTCAAGGCGCAAAGGGTCCAAATCGCCCGAGGCGCAAGGCGCACTTAAGGCGCGCGCCCGAGCGACACGAGGCGCAAAATTTATATATATATATATATATATATTCACATCGGATTTCTACATTGATAAACATGTGTGCTTCAAATTCTCCCATGTCTAGGTTGCAATCACTTTGAATGAGAGAGAAAACAATAAAAAAAAAGTACATCAGTTCAAAAAACAGTCTAAAAATAGTACAACAGTTAAAACAATAGTCTAAACATGTTATTTTTTCATAAGATTTTCAAGGCGCGCCTTAGCTATTCCAAGGCACTCGAAAAAGGCGCACCTAGGCGCGCCTTAGGTGCGCCTTAAGAATTGCGCCTCGCCTGGAGTACCCTGAGGCGCTGCCCCTGCGCCTAGGAGCAAGGCGCGCCTGAGGCGCGCCTTTGACTACACTGCCGATATTGATACCGAGTTTTTGAACCTTGCTTCATATTTTGGGCCAACACCTAGTTCAAGTCTTATGTATAGCGCCTCTTATGGTTATGTTGGTCAACTTCCAGTGTTTCCTGTTGTGCGATTGCGTGGCCTGCCCTTTGATTGTACAGATTCTGATATTCTCGATTTTTTCAATGGTCTGCAAATACTGGACATTCTCTTTGTTCAGAAAGGGGGCCGGTTCAGTGGGGAGGCTTTCTGTGTTCTGGTTCATGCCCTTCGAGTTAATTTGGCCATACAGAGAAACAGACAGAACATGGGCCGGAGTTATGTAGAGGTTTTTAGGAGTTCTAAGCAAGAATACTAGACTGCTATTGCACATGATGTTTCTGATGCGAGGGGTAATTCTCCACCCCGAAGTGCTCCTATGGCAAGAAGTGCTCCTGTGACAAGATCAGATGATGACAGAAAGGATTTAGTTGAGCATACTGAGTTTTGCATAGAGAGGATTGCCATATTCTGCAGGGAAAGAGGATATCAAGGATTTCTTCTAGGACTACCAGCTATCAGAGGACCATGTTCATATCGTGCTAAACTCTAATGGTAGGCCAACAGGGGAGGCTTATGTGGAGTTTGCAAATGCAGAGGACTCAAAATCTGCAATGGAGAAGGATAGGATGACACTTGGGAGCCGTTACATAGAGCTGTTTCCTTCAACTGCTAAGGAGATGAATCAAGCTATTTCAAAAGCAAAATGAGGTCCATCCTTCTGTGTTAAAACTGTTCGTATCTTGTTGCTTGACATTTGAGCTTGTCTTGCGTATTAGTCTACGGAACTGCTATATGGACCGCAGAATTGGCGTGACCGCCACTGGCCTGCGCCACGTGGCGGCCTCCCATTGGAGGGGGGGGGGGCTGGTTTTAAGGGAGTGGGTCCGGTGCTAACAGGGGGGCCAATGGGTGGCCGCCACATGACGTGGGCCAGTGGCGATCACGTCCATTCTGCGGGCAAAATAGCATTTATGTATAGTCTATGCTGTTGCATTGTAAACCTGATTCAGAATATGTACATTGCAAGTTCTAATGCTCTGTGTTCTGGGGCTTTGGGTAGTCCAATGCATATCGGATTTCACACATATACTTCAAGTGAAACACTATCTCTTCAGAGGAATTTTAAGACGTCTACATATATATCATTAATTTTTATTCTATTAATTTTGTTACCTTTTATTTTGTCCTCTTATTTATTGTATTTATTAAATGCTTACTGAAGCCTTCTGGTGTTAAAAGTCTTAGCTTTGCCCTCATCAACTGGTATTGGCTCTTTATCACAAATCTTTTCAGGTTACCCTTGTATTTTGTTTGTGGAGCCCACACCTCTGTCATATTAAAGAACATTAGAGCTAGAAAGGATGCTGCCAACCCCAAAGAATATGGGATACATGGTTTTGTTGTTTTAGGGATATAAATAAGCTTGGAAGTTCAAATGGTCATCATCACTACTTTTGGGGGAAGTCTCTAGTTGAGTGCTTTAGTTTTCTCATTATGACTATAACCACAATCTAGGAACTACCCCCAAAATTTACAGTATAGTTATGCCTTTAAGAGTTCGTAATGGAATTATCAGAGCACATTGCCTTTTAAAGGTTGTTCGGACATGTGCAACTTTGACCGATAGATACTCAAGTAAGGAGTGATAAGATAGTAGTTAAATAGCCTCTAGGAGTAGAGGTGGCCAAAATAAACATGGATTGATGTTCTAAAGCAGGATATATTTTTTGTTAGTGTTATAGAATAGATGGCCCTTAACAGAACTGAAAAGAAGAAAAGAAATCAAACAGCCGGCCCCCAAAATTTGGGATAAAGGTGTTATTGTTGATTTCCCTTTAAAACTAATTGATGTAGACGTGGACAGTAATTCCATTGGATTCTTAGCCTTATTTCTACTACTATTATTTTCTTTGTTGGTGTCAAATATTTTTCAGAACATATATATATATATAATATTATGCTAATTGGCATCTGATACAAGCAGTGTTCTTAAAGGTTATATCTTATATTATGCTATTTGGCATCTGATACAAGCAGTGTTCTTAAATGTGTGTGGACACAACCCAACACAGCCTTGTTTAGGGCTGACTGGCTCAAGTGTTAGGCGGTTAGGTTGGTTGTAGACCGTTGGTGGCATATGCACCAAGGTAGTCAAAGGCGCAAGGCCCACTCGAGATGCAAAGGGTCCTTGTGAGGCGTCCGAGCGAAACGAGACACAAATATAAATAAATAATTAATTAATTAATTAATGTAATAAATAAAATCAAATAACATATTAAAATAAACAAAAATATGTTAAAGCATAACCAAGTGAACTAGCAAAGAAACAATAACAGTCAACAGAACTAAAAAGAGTTTGTACTCTCCTACCATGCTTTTAGTAAATTTTAGTTTTTTCAGCTAAATTGTGACCAACTTTGACAACCGTTGAAAGGGCTACCTCCCACTTGTATTAGGTAAGGGCTTTCTTCTTGTCTCAAAAGTTTTTTTATTAAAAAAAACTATAAGGTGCGCCTTTTCTCGGTTGCGCCTTGCTGAAAGGCGCGTCTTAGGCGCACCTTAGGTGCGCCTGGAGAAAGGCGCCTCGTCTAGTGAGATGCGAGATGCAGCTGCTACTCCTTTCTCTGAGGCATGCCTTTGACTACCATGATCTGCACAGTTGCCCAATGATTAGAGTAGATGCCTAGGCTTCCTCAAAGATATGAAAGGATCAAACAGTCATTGTCGGCTACCGTCCATGGCTGACACATTGAATGTGCTACCACCACTGTAGGGACATAAAGGAGGGTCACTGCTTAATTTTTTAGATCGCCTTTTTTGGTTTACACACAAACTTCTCCGAAACAACGAATCCAGGGTGTTGCTCCATATAGACCTCCTCAGCAAGATAACTAACTATACAAGAAGGAATTTTTGACATCAAGCTAAAACTTCGAAAATCTCGATTGACTGCAAAGGTGAAGATAATGCGTACGTAATTGAGACGAGGATGAAACTCTTTGCCAAGGGTAGGTTACAACTATTAATAATGCTACTCGGTCGGTAATTAAGAGAACACCCACTAATATACATTGCCACTAGGGTGCTATGAGATAATGGTTGAAGAACATTAACTTCATTTAGGGAATATATATATATATATATATATATATATATATATATATGTGTGTGTGTGTGTGTGTGTGTGTGTGTGTGCGCGCGCCCGCGCGCGCGTACTAGTACACTTAATTTCTATTGGTCCACATGTGCAACGCTCATGTAAGAATATGAGCCCTATAGCTCATATCTCGCTTATCATATATATATATATATATATATATATATATATATATTCTGTTATTGAAAACAAGCAATAGGATTACAACAGACTTTTCAGATCAACCTAGGTTGCCCCACATGGCTTACATCATGTAACTAGAATCAAGCTGAAAAAACTTCTAACTCCATAGGGTAGCCTCAACTAGGACCTGAATTTGGAGGGAGTTTTCAATTTTGAAACTGACCGCAGGTTCATTATTTGTTGAGGAATCGCTCGGTTAGGATTCTTGGTCCTCCTAGGCTTGCCGACCTTCATGGACTACTGCAAGTTCGATATCTCTCCCTTGTGATATATATATATATATATATATATATATATATAGAGAGAGAGAGAGAGAGAGAGAGAGAGAGAGAGTAAACTCTAATCCCAATATGAGAAGCCCATTAGATGTGCTTTGGATCTTTGGGCTAACGTTTAGCTTTAATGGAGTCGGTCTTCAAAGATGTATTTATTCAAACTATATGCAGCCTATATTGGTGATCAGCCTATCAGTATTCTTGCAGCTAATTATAATAAAACAAGTTGGTAGCTTGATACGGTGCATGATATAAATGATTTTCAATTAATTACTTTCGCGTTGAAGAAGCATTTGTAAAGCATGTTCTATAATAATTGGTTAAACAATATGCAAAAAGAACCAGAATCATCTATAATCCATAAGAATTAAAGTAGTCGTTTATAGAAATGATCCAATTATTATTCATTTGTAACCGGTGAAATGTAACCTTGTAGTGTCTCCCATGAGTAATAACTAAAATTTCAGCTATATGAGAGGCATATAGAATGGAGCTTTTACGCTATTGTAAATGGGAAAACGAAAATGAGATGACTCCTCAATGTTTCTTGAGTATGTGACATTTACAATTATTATATAAAACAATGTATGAGATTACTAGGCATATTGAGGAGGAGATTCTATGATGTATGGTGTTTGTTGATAATAATATGTTGGTTGATCATAGTAGAGAAATGTTAGATGCTAACATAGATGTCCGGGGAGAAATATTGGAAAATAAGAGGTTAAAAAATTAATAGGGCATAAGCAATGAAATGTAACTTAAACCAAAAGGTAAAGAGAAATGAGGGGACTATATATATACAAGTACAAGAGATATCTAAGAACGATAGCATTTGGTATTTAGGATCAATTATTCATCGGACGGAGAGATCGAGAAGGATGTCATGATTGTTTAAATGGAAGAGTATTTCTAGAGTACTTTGTGATCGAAAGATATCTTTGAAGTTGAAAGAGAAGTTTCTATAAGATGGCTATAAGACCAGCTATGATTTATGGATCAAAATGTTGGACGAATAAGAAATATGTCCAAAAAATTAGTGTAGCATAAATGAGAATGCTGAAATTGATGAGTAGCAAATATTGAAAGATAGGATAAAAAATGAACGTATTCGAGGAAAATCAGAGGTGGTGCTAATTGAGGACAAGAAGAGAGAAAATCGTCGTAGGTGGTTTGAACATGTGCATCATAAACCAATAGATGCTCCAGTAAGGATTGATAAGATAGTAGTTAAAAGAGCTACTAGGACTAGAGGTAGGCCTAAATGAACATGTATTGAGGTAAGGATGTGTTTTTTGTTATTGATACTTAACATAGTTGAATGGAAGAAAAATATTCAAACAGCTGGCTCCAAAACTTTGGAATAAAGGTTTTGTTGTTGTATATAAAATAATGAATGCATAACCGGATTACCTCATTTAGGTTCGGATTGAGATTTGATTGGATTAGTTGGTCTGTTTTTGTACTTGTGGGCTAGGATAAATATAGTAGACCAGTGAATCTGGTGATCGACAATCGTTCAGACTTGGTAAAGGTTGTCGATGCACTTGTAGTAGGACATGGGACTTATCGTGATACCCGCGGGCCGCTTTCTCTGGAGTGTTGTCACACAAATGCCCTACTAGAAGAGCTATTCACTTTGTAGTGTTGTCACACAAAATAAGCACGTGGTCCGCCTGCTGGCCGGACGAATCGAAGTTCTATTCCGAACAAACTGAAAATCGAAGATGGACGGAAAATGATGGGTTTAGAAAGTTGACTAGAGAGTGTCATGGTAGGCTGAACAATGGGGGTTGACATGTCAACTACTAAAGCCAACCAATACACCAAAGAAATGGTACTCTATTTTGGGGAAGGGATATAACAATATCCGAAGTAACACGGATGCCCCACAAAAGAGTTTTATATCAAGGAGGACCACTAGGGAATTGGCTCTAGGTGTAGGTAGGGTCAAATCCGCAGGGGGTCATGCAAATACATAGGCCCCTTCTCTTCTGTGGAGTTGTTTAGAAGGCGATCGTGCCGGAAGCTAATAGAAGGAAGACAGTGTTTAGCTGTACAATTTGACAACGTATATACGATTAGAAGAACTCAAACAAAATAGGAATTAAGACGCCTGAAGGAAGGGCAGGGACGATTGCGTGGTGCACGGAATGTCTGATCTGTAACAAGTAGGTTGCTTGATTTTCTTTTTCAAGAGCAAGCCATAAGGACTCTGTAGATCGCGAGAATGCATGTTTTGATGCTTGCACAGGTGAGAGTTCTTGATGTCCTTTCTTCCCCGTTCTACCCGACTCCTTCCTTTGGACAGCTTACTGACTTCCTAATAACTCATTGAGGAAAGCCATTCATTGTGGCCTTGTTGGTCATGCCCTGATTTACCGCTTCTTATGGCTAAGGATCCATCTTGGCAGGAGAACCTGTGTTCTTGGATTCATAAGATTAAGACCACAACTTGAACTCCGGAGTGCCTCTTTGCCTCTTGCTTCAAAGGCAGAAGTGAGACCCCTCCCATCCATAGAAACTGCTTTGTTTGACATTAACTCTTCTGAATTTAATGTACCAAGAGTTCTGGTTTATATATTAACATGGTTCTAGTGGAATGGTAACCAAGAAGGAAAAGCTCACGGGCCTTATTTTGAGTTCATGTCTTCCCTGCCTAAGATTGGGTCCAATTTTTAGTCTCTGTTGGAATGGATTCAGTGCCACACCAAATAATTTGGTCACAATCTGAGCCCTGGATGAAATTGATTAGTTATGATTCATGATTTGTGGTTGCACTTGAAATGTTCCTTTGTGACATGCAATCCAGGAATTTCAGAGGATTAATCAGATATAATTTAGAGGGTATAGCAAATTTGGTTATGCTCTTTTGAAGTAAATAAGACTAGGGAATATTATTTTTTGTCCAAGTAAAAGAATAAAATCTCATTTAACCCCTTTTTTTTGGGGTCCTTTGTGTTTTCTTTCATGACCTAGCAGCAACTATTATTGTTTTGTGGTCTTCTTCACCATTTCAGTCTCCTAAATCCACTTCCTTGCTATTACCAACTTTCATGCTGTCGATTTTATTTTTTATAATTTTTTTTGGACTTTTAATGTAACTCTCTAAAATATCTTACTTTTTTTATGGTTACAGGTCCAAGGATTATCAGAGTTTGAAGATCGTGTATGATCCTGCCTGCAATTTCAGTCCTGGAGTTTTGAACTTCGTTATAGTTGGTGGTGTATCACGAGTGAAGCTTACACTCATTGTAATGAATTCCACGATTGACATACAAATTGTTAGCTAGTGAACTGAATTCTTCCTTGTTGATTGTAACCTCTCTCTTTTTTCTCCTCTTGGTTTCATCAGTGAAACACTTGTAGTTTTGACCCTATATCTTTTGCTGTGATTGTGATTGTGATTGTGATTGTGATACCGATACAAGATACATGTTGAACTCTAATGCTAGAACCGATGTTGGGAAATACACGATAGATATTTTCCTTTTGAGAAAAATACAATGTTTTTATCGTGACCCAAAGTTGAATTGAAGCAATCGGCAGGTTGTGTATTTGATACCGATCCATACGTCCGATATCGATATGATTTGGCATGTTCCGATCCGCTATCGACCGATATCTAATACTGACCAATATTGATGTTGGGATGTCTTTTTTGGTCAATTTAACGAAAAAAATTGAACGAAAAAGACCAATGAGTAAGGGCGTGCACACTCATGTGTGGCACTATGTCGAGTGTTGTTGTTAGTTTGAATAAGTCTTAGTGTTGTTTGCTAG
The DNA here is from genome assembly GCA_036927795.1 of Iris macrosiphon. Taxonomy (NCBI): domain Eukaryota; kingdom Viridiplantae; phylum Streptophyta; class Magnoliopsida; order Asparagales; family Iridaceae; genus Iris; species Iris macrosiphon. The sequence continues at coordinate 235,190,440 of JAYESA010000006.1, forward strand.
TTTGAATAAGTCTAGTAGGTTGTTTGAATTAATTTTTAGGCTGGCAGTTTGTTCGTGCACCAGTATATACATTTTTTTTTCATGTTTGTTAGTTTGTAAGGTTTATAAAATAGCCACGATGAGAATGAATGAGCATAGAATAATTATCCAATATATATCTTCTCTACTATTCTATCTCCAATCTCCCTTCCTCTGTTTTCTCTCTTATTCTCCAACACAAACACATCTTCTTTACTATTCTATCTCCAATCTCTCTTACTATGTTTCCTCTCTTATTCTCTAACACAAACATATCAGTAAGGTTCTAAAAGCATGTAAAAGAAGAATTATTATATCTCCAATCTCTCTTACTATGTTTCCTCTCTTATTTTCCAACACAAACATATCAGTAAAGTTCTAACACAAACATATCAGTAAGGTTCTAAAAGCATGTAAAAGAAGAACTATATCTCCAATCTCTCTTCCTCTGTTTCCTTTCTTATTCTCCAACACAAACATATCAGTAAGGTTCTAAAAGCATGTAAAAGAAGAAAATTTATTTATCACATCGGCAATGGTGACTACTATTTCTTTCAATCTTAAAACTACTACGAAATAATACTGAAAATATTTAAAAATTATATCTAAATGTATAAAATATTTTTTCTAAGATGTTAATAATTTATTAATAATTATTTGTTGTTCGATACATTTTTTTTTTTTCTGATACTTTGATCTAAAACTTTCGATACGGAATGGTCCGATACCGATACTGGAAGCATCGATTTTGAACTGCAGATGAGTAACAGGCATCTAGTTTGAGCCAAACCTGATGTCCGCATTTGGGATTAAGATCAGGTTTTCACATCCATTCTTGGTGGTTGGCAGAACATTGTCTCGAGTCCAGATCTGAATTTGAGGGGTTTTGCCATGATGTGATTGTGAGTTGGAGTAAACAAATCATGATTGTTTGGTAAATCACCAACAGTGGAAACTGTGAAATGGAAGTGCCACTTTCCATGATCCATGAGTGTCTGAACATGAATAATGCAAGGAAAGTATGCTTTAGTTGAACCTCTAATCAGTAGCAGCCATCTGTTTCTATTTGTTGGACAAAATAATCAGGTACCCACATAATTTTATCAGTAGCAAAAGAGGCCGAGTCACAAAGAAGAAGAAGAAAAAGTTTTGTCTTTAGCCGACATGAGGTTTAGAAAATCCTATTATAGAACTAAAACGCGTCTTCAATGCTGATATTGAAGAAAATAAAATACCATCGGTCTTCATCAGTGTTTAAAGTACAACAAACAAAACTATACAATTTTTCGTGACATATTGATCGTACACGCGTTTAATGGACAAAAAGAGAGTGTTAACATCTACCAAATGACGATCAAAGTCCGAAAGCTCAGGGCTAACTACATTGCCCAAGTGGTTCGGTCCCAATTGGATGTACAATTAACCCTTATCCAAACTCGGGAGACCCTTGACTCTCGTGGTTACCAGAAAGAGACATAAAAGTCCTGGCTAGATAACAGAAGATTGGTGGATCGAGCCACAAGAACGTATTTGTTAGTCCCGATGTTTAATCAAAAAAAATTTAAAGTTATAGTCGAGACTCAGAAGTTCCAGCAAACAAATTTGTTCTCTGAAGAACTCGATGCCAAAGAATATATATATATATATATATATATATATATATATATATATATATATATATATATAGTAGCCGATTACAACTCATCTTGGATCACAGAACTCAAGAACCAAAGCAGTTTTTTTTTCTTGCAAACGCAGTTGCAATTGAGACATAACTTTTACAACTAGAAGAAGAAAGAAGAAGATAGAATAAAAAATATTCTTGCTGGGGTGATAAAGACTACCGTTGCTCAAAGTAAGATTCGTTCTCTATCGAGGATTTGTTCCCAGAAGCCAGCAAGTTCACAAGAGAACTTCTGAAACGTTCGTAGTCACCTCTGTGTGTGACTCGAACAGACTCCCTGGACTCCTCTTTGAGCCTTTTTAGTATATCTCCAAAAGGATACCCGATAGCTCTATTTATAGAGAAGGGTGAAAATCCATCTCCACTCCCAGCCGATGTGGGACTAAAATACCAACTACCAAAAATAAGGATTGATATTCCAAATTCCGCAATCAGTGAAATTATGCGCTAACCACGCTCTCTGCGCATATGCGCGCAGCAGCTCAACAACTGCTCTTACGTGCATAAGCCAGCAGCGCAGCGGCCCATGCGCACATACTCGCAGTAGCGCATGCGCGCTTACGCACATAGCTTCGCATGCAACTCGCGCACGAGCACAACTAATGCGCACAAGCGCCAACAACACAGCGGCCCATGCGCGCATAGCTGCACATATAACTAATGTGCACAAGCGTCATGCTTAGTGCAAAGTGTACCAACAAAGCGTCACTTTGCGCCCTTGAGTCCGAGTCGCAAGTCCCTTTAGGGCTTAGTTCCTACGAATTTTTTTCCAAGAGTGACAAAAAACATAAATGCTTTCGTTGAGGAGTTTAGCCTTCATTCTCTAAGAAAAATATCTCACATGACACCCACCTTTGGACCACCACCCCATGAGCTTCTCTCAACGCTCATATGTATTATATTGAGATACTCACTTGGAGTGTTTTCCAATGTGAAACTATTTTTCTAGTCATGTAAGAGGAAAACCTCCCACACAGCCAAAAAAAAAAACTCAAACAGTATTATTCTTTCCAATTAAAAAAAAAAAAAAAAGTTGAAAATAGTGGACCCAAAAAACTCAAACAGTATATTCCCATTTGTCGTAGTTTTGGACCCAAAAGACATACCATGCAGCATGTCGGACATCAAAAAACAAAAAAAACAAACAAACTAAACTAATAGAGTTAACTGCTTTTTGAGTGACTGCCTTTGACAACATTTGCCTTCTTTAAACATTCACTGACACACAGGCTATAGTGACTTCTGTACAAAACTACGACAAATGGGAATATAGAGAAAAGTATTTATCACAAAATATTTATAGAGATTAAGTTTGTTCTTTGAAAACAGATTTATGCCTTGTATTTTTTCGTATACATATCTTGAATGTAACCCCTTTTTTCCTCCGATTTTCTCCCTAGAATCCAACCAAGTTAAGTTACATTAATCCACTAAAAATTCCAAATCACATCTAAAATCTACCTGACGCGAATATGAACACAGATATTGGTACCAGCAAAATAATTGCTATGCCTACAACCAAATGCTTACAATTTCTCTACAACCGTCACGTGGCCGACCTCCACTAGAGGAGAGAGGAGAGAGGTGGGACCGGATGTGACCCATATAGAGGGGGAGGTTGTAAGCATTTGGTTGTAAACTTAGCATTTTCTGCAAAATAACGGATGCCGAGATCCGTGTCGGAGCAACCAGCCAACTGGCCTAGAAGGTTAGTTTGTCCTAGACAGTGTCGACCCTGGGATAAATCGGATAAGCTATCGAATTTGGACAATCCTTCTTCTGACCTAAGTTTCTACCTCTCCATCAATAGAGCATTCGCGGTCCATCCCAACTTCTCTATGTTAGTTGAACTAGCAATCCACAGGTCCATATTTTGAGTTCACACTGGAAAGACCTCCGGTAATTAAGGAGAGGAATTCGGAATCCGAGCTCCACGACACCATCAGAACCGGGGACTCCGATGCCGCTGCCATCCCCACTCGCTATCACTTTTTTGATATCTTTTTTTTTGAGTCAAGGGCAAAGAGCAACCAAGTTTAGCTCCGGCTAGAACAGCCAATTCCCTGGGCCGACCCTGGTCCTAGGCAGAGCTAAATTTGGTTGTCCCTTATCTTTGACTCCAAAAGAAGATATCAAAAAATTAATCGATGGTGAATGAGATTGGCAGCGGCTCGAAGTTTTCGGTTCTGATGGCAGCGTGGAACTCGGATCTCATTGAGCTACTCAAGACCTTTCAGTGAGAACTAAAAATATGGACCTAGTGGATTGCTAGTTCAACTGACAAAAAAGAGTTGGAAAAGACCACAGATGCTCTATTGACGAAGGTGAGGACTTAGGGACATGAGAATTACCCTAACCAGAAATTGTCCAAACCTGATGACCTTTAAAGCTTACTCCAAAGCCAGCCCTGGAAGTAACATAGTGTAATTAACATCATCTGTATATTGTTTTGTGTCCTTCGTAAAGATATATAAGATGTTTATATCATTTGTAAAAGATTTAATAAAATCGCCATCACTAGCGCCACTGTACCAGTATATTTAGTGTCATGAACTAATATAATTTCTACTTCACAAAATAATTTGATGCCAGTGATTTGTTTCCTTCCACTGAACTCTTCCTCCTTATGTTGCTTTCAGCATCACATTGTGGACCAGACTCAAGTTTTGAACGATAACCTCCTGTCATCACCATCATCATTATTATTTTTTATTATTATAGTAAATATCCTTAGTTCAAAATATGAAAATTAACCGATACTCCACTATTTTAAAAAATTATGAGAATACCATCAATTTTTTTAACATAAATGTCCACAAAATAAACCAACAGTATCTCATTAAACCAACTATATCTCATACTAGAGTAAAAAAAAAAAAATCAGTACTTTTACTCATATTTACTTACAGAATACTTGTCAAATATATCCTCCATTTGATAAAGGACACAAGGACTATATGACCATCCCCATATGTGCTCCCCAGTTTACTCCTATTTACTCGTATGATACTTGGCAAATATGGTAGACATATAATGACTATATGACCATCCATGTCACATATATTTGACAAGTATTATGTAAATAAATATGAATAAAAATAAGAAAATATACTTTAATATGAGACACATTTGACCGTGAATTTATTTCGTGAACATTAATGTCATTTTGCAACATCACGTGTGAGTTAAATGAGCACGTAAAATTTTGATTGTTCCGTCCCAAAAAAACGAAGTTATATCTTAGTTTTTTAAAGAGCTAATTAGAGTTTAGACCCTGGATTTTATATCACCTTAGAGTTTAAGTCATATCATGTCCAATTGGAAAGTTTAGATCCTAAATTTTTATATTTTATTTCATTTTTACCATCTTACCCTCCAAAATCTAAATCGGAAGGTTTCATTGTTTGAATGGACGTGGAGGTATAAAGGAAAAAATAAACCAAATATTTTATCAAACAGAATCTTCAATTTTTGGTTTTTTAAAATTATTTTTCAGACGAAAGTAACCAAACGCAAAGCCAAAAATTTTATACTCAGAAAACAATTTTATAACTTACTTTTAGAAAACTGTTCGACCCTGCTATATGGTCGGTAGAATAGGCGTGATCGTCACTTTTAAGGGAATCGATCTGGTGCTAGCAGGAGGGTAAATGAACAGTCGTCACGTGGCACGGACGGACAGTGACGGTGACGTCAGTTCTGCGGACAAAATAGTATTTTCATATTATGTTATAATTAGGATTAGCAAATATATGTGGTTACTACAACTCCAACGTCGAAGCAACCTCCTATCATCATCATCATCATTATTATTATTATTATTAATTATTATTAGTAGCAAATATGTGTGGTTACTTCAAACTTCTTCTTCTTCTTCTTCTTCACCTAGCTTAGCCAGTCGAGTGAGACATGTTGAGTGATCAGAGGGATGAGCACCCCGACGTGGACGCGGAGGTCCGCGACATCCACGCGCTGACCCCTCCGCCAGCCCGCGGCAGGCTAGGGGAACTGTGGGAGAACACTACCACCACCAGCAGCAGCCGCTCCTCCACCCTCTCGCTCGGCAGCGACGAGAACTTCACGACCATGAGCCGCGAGTTCAACGCGCTAGTAGTGGCCGGCTCCACCATGCAGAGCAGCGACAACAACAGCACTGCCACTGGCTCCGACCCCGCGAGTTTGAGGAGGATCCGTGAGGAGGCGGAGGAGGAGGAGGCGGAGGCGGAGACCAACCCGCTGGCGATCGTGCCGGACAGTACTAATTACCCCGTAGCTTCTCCTCGGCGCAGCAGCACCCCCGCGGGACCTTCAGCCGATCACAGTGGAAGTGGTAGTGGCAGTGGCAGTGGTAGTAGTAGTTTTGCTGCTGCTGCTGCTCCAGCCGGGGTGTCGCTGCACTCGGTGAAGAAGGAGGAGGTGGAGTCGAAGATCGGGGCGTGGCAGACCGCGGAGATCGCCAAGATCAACAACAGGTTCAAGAGGCAGGATGTCATCATCAACGGATGGGAGAGCGAGCAGCTCGAGAAGGCAACTGCAGTCTTCAACAAAACAGAGGTACGCACATATATTTATGTTACAAGGACACAGGACACAGGACACTGTAAGGACATGGCAAAACAATTTCATCTATTCCTAAGTATGATCCAAACCCACTATGTTAGTTATTTAATTTTGCTGCATAGCATAGCATAGCATAGTTTGTAGTATCAGTCGATACTGAAATGATTTTACAAGAACACACAAGAATGGACACGACACACTAAGGACATGGCAAAACGACACCAACTATTCAGATATGTGCTTCCTAGTACGTATCCAAACCAACTGAATGATACTCAGGTTAGTTAGTTAGTTAATTTAGCTGCATAGTTGATAGTTTACAATATAGGCTGATACCGATCCGATACGTCGATAACGATACGGTTTGGTATGTCCTGATCAGATACCAAATAAACTGATCGATACCGACATTGGGGGTCTCTTTTTCGATCAATTCGGCAAGGAAAAAGACCAATCAACAAGAGTAGTGTAAGGTTGTAAAAGAAGAAACTTGTGTATCACATGTAAACCAATCGACAAGGGTGACTACTATTTTATTCAATTTCAAAAACTAGTAATAAACAACACTGAAAATACTTAAAATTATGCTTAATTTTCTAAAATATTAATAATTTATTAATAATTATTTGTTTCTCGATACCAAAAAAATTTTGATACTCCGATCCGAAACCGTCGATGGTGTCAATATTGCCGATCCGAATACTCATAGAAATGGTCCGATACCAATACTGTGAACCTTGGTTGTAACATGTTATATATATTATGGTAAATAAAGAAGTTGAAATGATGCTTGTTTTCTATGTTGTAGAGGAAGCTAGACGAGAAGAGAGCGAGGGCGGTCGAGAAGATGCAGAACGACGTGGCGAAGGCACACCGGAAGGCGGAGGAGAAGAGGGCGTCGGCCGAGGCGAAGAGGGGGACCAAGGTGGCCAAGGTTCTTGAGCTAACCAATTTGTTGAGGGCTGTTGGCAGAGCTCCCTCCAAGCGCTCCTTCTTCTAAGTATTTCCCAAATTCCTTAGGGACAGACAATAAACTGCAGTTAGTTTTGCCAATTTACTTGATTTTGAACGAAAGTGTTGCCAAGTTTATTATTTTTATTGCTGTTATTGTTCTAAAGTTGAACTTAGAAACAATTAATGCTTGTATAAACTTATATGAGACTCAGAGAAAATTGTAAACCTGATACCTAAGATTAAATTGTGTATCTATTATCTATGGTTCTAGCTATCGGAATCAGTATCCTATCAGTGTCGATATCGGCAGTATCAATAGTTTCCGATCGGAGTATTGGATATTTGGTATTGGAATGTAAATAATTATTTATAAATATTAACATTTCAGAAAATATATTATATACATTTAGGCATAATTTTAAGTATTTTCAGTATTTTTCTTAGTACTTTTGAAATTGAATGAAATAATAGATGTCCTTGCCGATTGGTTTGCGATAAATAATAATAAAATCTTTTACAACCTTATTATGCTTTTTACACCCTTGTTGATTGGTCTTTTTTGTTTAATTTTTTTACCGATTGGTTTACATGCGATAAATAAATAATGATAATAAATTAAAATTTTATTATGCGTTTTACATTCTTGTTGATTGGTCTTTTTCGTTCAATTTTCTTTGCCGAATTGACCGAAAATAGATCCTCAATGTCGATATCGGTCAGTATTGGATATCAGTCGGTATCTGATCGGAACACACTGAATTATATCGGTATCGACCGTATCGGATCGGTATCAACCGATACTGCAAACTATGGCTCATGTGCGCATGGCTGAACTCAAATCGAGGCATGCTCTTTGTTCTCTATCACGAAGTTCAAACCAAACTACAACTTTCTATTTGCAGGAATAAAAGTTGCATCCAAGCACCCATATTAGTGAATATCCATAACATCGCTTACAACAACAAAATTGTTTGACAAAAATTGTATTTCTGAATCCAAATCTCCATATTCTTAAGAATAATATTATGATAAAAGAAACATATCTTCTCTTCAAAATCTGAGAGGAACATTTCACTGAAGACACTGTCTCTAACTTGAAAATTTTCTTTCTTTTGAGGTGACCAAATGTATTAATTATTTGGTGAAGGTTAGATTTGTCTCTAAGTGGTTGCGAGAGCAGATCTGTTGTATTCTCACTATAGTGGCCCACATGTAATTAGGAACGGAAGGATTGAACAGAATAAGGAGGGAACAGTAGATTTGCTCTGAGTGGTTGCTGCTGAAAATGTACAGTTATTCATATTTGGTGTGACAGGTGTAAGTAGGCAAGAAAGATGGAGAGGTTTCCCCAGCACTCTGTATTATTGTTTTGTTTTCTTGTAAGAACTTGATTAGGATGAGAATAGACACGTTAGGTCGTGCGAGCCCACTATTGGTTGCTTGGTATGAGCACAAGAGGGGAAGATAATGACCTCCATATTAGTATTGTCAAAATGAATGAATTTTCTTTCCTTCATATTAGACATGCCAATTGTGTACTCATCTCAAGAACACCAAATAATATCTGCTCTATGGCCTCGTTTGATTCGCATAATTTCCTCCGACCCATTGAAGGATTCACTCTATCACCTTAAGTATACTTTTTTTTTTCTAATTTTTTTTGTCATTCTCAAATACCGAAAAGAAAAATCGATAAGAATTACAATTTTTCTAAGAAAATGGGCAAGGAATTACAATTTTCTTTTCTTTTCTTTCCGCGAACAAAACAAGACCTATAGGTTTTTGCCCTTTCATATCATAGAAGCAAGGGTGGAATCAGATACCGTTGGGAAAGAAGCGCAAAAGCCTTCTCCCAAATCAGAGAGTACCTGCGAGAGAACCGAGCAATACAATGCAAAAACCAAATATCAAACCACAGAAAAATAATACAACCTTGGACCTTCCCCTGCTTTTGTCTCTGCCACCGTCTGGACCCATGCTTTTACCCTTCCGCGGATCTCTGAAACAAGCGTCTCTAAGTGGGATGTGGATGAAGTGCCCTGAGAACGTCTCCGCATCTCTTCATTCAGTACCCCACTCTTGACAAACTCTAGACTGACCACGCCTTCCGGAGCAGAAGCGATCATAGACACTCGTACGGTCTTCCATGAGTCTGGCAATGTACACAGCAACCATAGTCCCTGAACCTCGTCGTCGAACTTGACTCTCATCAAGGATAGCTGGTCAACCATGCCCTGGAACTCACTCAAGTGATCCGTAATAGACGACCCATCTTTGTACCGCATACCATCATCATCCGGATCAGGAACAATTTATTTATCCCGGTCTTCTTCGCATACAAAGATTTCAGCTTATCCCACAGTGTCCTCGCGTGCTCAATACTGGCAACGTGGTTGTACACGTTCTCGTCAACGAACTGTCTGATGTACCCACACACATGTATATGCTCAAAATTTTAGTCATATTCGAATTTGTCACTGGGCCTCTCGGAAGCAAATACCGGCAGATGCAACTTCTTGACGAATAGCATATCCTTCATCTTGCTCCTCCAGTAATGATAGTTGGTACCGTTCAGGTTACCATGCGCACCGACTTCGCGTCCATCTCTTCTCCCTGGTTTACCTGTCAACTCCTGACACCCTTCTGAAATTCCAGAACCTAGCTCTGATACCACACTGTTGGGAAAGAAGCGCGAAAACTTTTCCCCAAACCAGAGAGTACATGCAAGAGAACCGAGCAATACAACGCACAAACCAAACACCAAACCACAAAAAAATAATCCACGCAGACACAGAGAATTTTGACATAAAAAATCCTTGCGAAAAAAAACTACGGGACGATCGGAGTCCAACCCTGAGAAACCTATACTAATGGAATAAAAAGAATACTGTAAACCCCCTGATTTTTCAAAATTTTCAAACTTGGAATTTTCACAATTTTCTGGAATTTTCTGGAATTTTTCTGTAATTTAAGAACAGGGTTTTAATTATTAAATAATTTTTAATTGATATTAAACAGTATTAAAATATTATGAAAATAATATTTTTGGGTGTAAAATGAAAAACTGGACTTAGGACAATTTTTTTGGAATTTATCGGACCCCGGACCTATTTTTAAACACCTAAAAAGTATTTTATTATTTATTTATTTATTTAATTATTATTTATTATTATTATTAATATTATTATAGTTTTAATACCCAGCCCGGCTCGGCCCACGAACCCAGCCCGCGGCCCTTGGGCCGGCCCACCCGTTCCCCTACCGGGTCGGGTCGGGTCTGCCCGCAGCCCGACCCGCTACCCGACCCGCTTCTTCACCCGCCCGACCTGCCAGCATCACCCAGCCCCCGTACGACCCGCACGCCACCCGCGTCCGCCGGCGCAGCTCCGATCGGCCACGTCCACCCCACGCGCCGCCTTCTCCGCAACCGCCTCCGCCCATCTCGGCCCCCTCGGCCACGACCCCCCCCCCCCGGGCAGCCTATTTAAAATCCTAGTTCTCCCCCCCGGCCGACACCCCTCACCGCCCTAGCCACCGCCACGGTCACCGCCGCCTCCGCCCACCGCTGCGACGCCGCCGCCGCACCACCCTGCCCAGCCCAGCCTCCCTCTCTCCTCCTCTCGACGACGAACAGCCGCAGCGGCAGCAGCTCCAGCCCGCTCCGGCGCCGCTGCCTCCGGCCGCCCCCGGCCTCCTCCGCCTCAACGCCGCCCGTAGCCGCTCAGCCCCCTCCGACCGGCCTCCCCCGCCGCAGAGCCGCCCATCTCCGGCCAAATCCCCAAAACCCTAACCCTAGATTCTTCCCCTGTGTCCGACACGAGTCGGACACGTGTCGGACACGATCCAGATCCCGGTTTTCGGGTCCCCTTCAGGTACTTGTAACTTTCTGTTCGTAGCTCCGTTTTCGTTTCTGCAAATTGCGTTGCGAAGCCTGTATGACCCTCTCAGTGTCCGGACAAACCGTTCAGGGCATCGCGTCCTGTGGTGATCGCACACCGCGATCCAAAAACAGGAAAAACCAGACCCTGTTTCACCACGGAACTGAGTACGCCCCGCCAAACGGGACGACTTGGTCGCGCGCGGTCTTCACAGATACGTGCGCATCGTCGATACGGACGTGTGGGATTTCGCAGAAGCTGATTCGGGTGTGCGTGCACACCGAAATCAACGCGTATCCGCGGACATCGCCCCGTATCCGACTTTTCTGCAATTCGTCCTAACCTTGTGTACACACGTCGGATCGAGACGAAACTTGCGCCATCGGTCTCGTAGCGATACGTTGGTCCTGTGGGTCAAGTTTGGTTCGATTCTGAGAACGTTGACGAAATCGCGTGTCGTGGGCCCCATAGGCTCCGCTCGACCGGCGATTTTGTGATCGGCTCATCGGAATCTAATTCTGGAAGTTCCGTTGGGTTCGTATCATCGTTCCTGACCTGTTGACACTAAATTTGGTGAATTTGGAGACCTTTGACCCTGACACGTTTTTTGGTGCAAAGCGGGCCCACTTGTGGACCCCGTTTTGACCCGAAACTGTCGTTTCTGTCCTTGTCTCCAAATTGGACTCAAGGACAGGCGTTTCTAGCTGATTGATATTTTATGGATCTGATGGTGATGTTTATTTTAGCAACCGGAGTACCGCCTGCAAATCCAACTGAAGTCAGAGCCGCAAACAGAGCCGGAACCACAGGCAAGTGTACCTTGCCAAACCCTGCAGTCTGCTATTTATTTCCTTGGCTTAATTTAGCATCATTGGGCAAGTAAAGCTCGACAATTCTCAGTAGTTTCTGTGATAATATTTTGCTGGAATTCTTGTGTAAAATCATATAAACTTGTTTTAACTGCTTAACCTAGGAAACGTGTGACGTACTTAGTGTCCGATCATAGTCGGGTGCCAACCCCGTACGCGGTGTTGGATACGTCATTTAGATATGAATATTCGATACCCTTACTCTTGGTACTTGTCCTATCAAGTACAACAAAATCCAGGACACTTGACACTATTCATGAGACAGAATCCTCTTGAGATATTCACGATGATTCTGTATAGGATACAGGTTATGACATGGACAGTTTATTCCTAGACATTATATGACTGTTGCATTAGTTATGATCTTGCGTGTCATGGATATGAGACGTGTGATTACATTGGGTGGGGAGAGACACACAGGCTACAGGCTGTTTTCATATATATATACTATTAGTGTGAGGTCGTAGACTCTCCAGCAGAGCTAGACCCTTTACGTGTTATTACTGCTACCAGCTCCCCGACACAGAGCTTGTAGCGGTCTCAGCCTGAGTTCTAGTGATGCTCTCAACTTGCATTTATCACTTAGCTGGTTACATAGTTTACCCTGCTGTTTCATTTATTTCTGCACTGCTTATATTTTGGCTTGTATTATCTGTACCTTGCTATGTCCCCTGAGGACCTGGAATGGATGATGTCCCCAGGTATAGCTGAAGAGATCCATCCAGAGATACCCCGTACCAGAGCACTTCCAGGAGCAGTACCAGGACCTGAAGACGAGCTCGCACCAGAGGACTTCTCCTGAGCATTGGCCGTATGTAGTCATTTATTTCTATTTCCAGTTGATTATTTCCTGTCCATTTGTATTCGGTTGTATCAGACATAATGTAACACCCCGTTCCGTTCAAGCGGACTGCCGTCTCAATCGGCAATCGTGCAGCTGTCCCGACCTGCTTTGCCTCGATCAAGAAGCAAAGGATATCCAGACTTGTCCCTAAAGGAATCCGGCTTGGACTTTCAAAGGCTCGCTCAGACGTATCGCTCTACCGAGGCGAATCATCGCTAAGGTGGGTGGCTACGGTGAACTTGTCTTTGCTTAGCCAGCACACATAAAATCTGGAATGTTTATGCTAGTCGCTAGGTGATTCACCCCTGCATGCTAATAAATCCAACGCACCTAGCTAAGGGAATAATCCCAACCTGTATTGCTATGCTAGAACATGGAAAATGAAATACTGCTTATATATGTTCAGACCCTCACATGCTAAGTCCCTTAACGGTTTCATCTCTCGGCTTACCTTCGGGCCCGAGCCAAACGTGCCTGCTTATGTTCCTTAGAAACGCATGCTTGTCTGCTTGTAATGTTGCCATGTTTTCATCCAAATCCCGGAAGACTATTACGTAGTCGTTCCGTGCCTGAACGAACCTGCAAGTATTCGGGACCGCTAGGTCACTTAGGCAATCTCCGCCCAAGGAGAATTGCATCAAGGCAAAGCATCTTGTCTTGTACTATTGTTGCCTCAACAGCTTGCCTCTTGTATTGTACTCTTGTCTTGTACTCTTGTCTTGTACTCTTGTTGCCCCAACCAAGGCCCCGTTCGATCATGGACAACCAGTGCACAGGGTAACGGTCTCGCGGGCGATGTTGGGGCACTGGCATCGACCCGGTCCGGGCGAGACAATTGTTCTTAGTCTCTTGTTCGGCGGAATGGCTTGCAGCGCCCCTTGTACTTGTTGCACACCATTCTCGTCAAAGACTAAATAGTCTCTTGTTCGGCGGAGTGGTTTGCAGCGCCTCTTGTACTTCGTTGCAAACCATCTCGTCAAAGACTATACCGTCCATTATGGCATACGCCAGTGATCGCCTTGTATTTAACTTGTTGCATGCTTGCTTGTAAACGAAAGAAAACTTAAACGAAGGATAAACAATTCATCCTCGCTTAGCGGCTATCCGCGTGCGAGATACTGTATGGCATGAAACAATTAACTGAACACCTGAACGATCTTGGAATAAGTACTCGTGTTTGCATACGTTATGCCTCCTGAATGCTTATAAATGCTCCTGCTTGAATTAACATGTTTGCCTCAATGTTTGCCTTGGACAGGGAAGGAAATGGTAAGTTGGTAAGTCTCGCCGTGTTTCCTCTAACATCGCACGGCGCACTGCCCGACACGTTAAGCTGTTCAATGTTTGCATGAAACTGATCCTAAGGCAACTAGAAAGACAACTTAATAGTTGTGCACGGAACCTGTATTACATGTTTGGATTTGTCGAGCGGGCGAGTAGCTTCCCCACCAGTGCATTCAATGTACTGATAATCCATCAGTTTGTATGCAGGGTGCGGGAGAACCTCGTGCGGTGCGGACGCCTCCTTCGTGCGTGCTAAGGCCAGGAGTTCCCTCTGAAGCCTTGCAACGGTGCGTCCGGGACTGAAGCACATATACAAGACATAATATTGTGAACATAGCCCGAACTCGCCTGACCATCGCCTGTACATTCATTCCACAGTTGTAGCCACTTGGCACGCTTTTACTGTTTCAGAGAGAGAGGCTTGAGCGATTTGTAATCTCGGCTATACGCCGCCTGTAATACATGTTTCATATCAATAAAGAGATTACTTTACTTGTTTCAATGCTTCCGCTATGTTTGTCGACTCAGTGAACCTGTTACCGATCGTCTATGCGTTCATGACTCCGCTGCACTCGGATAATCTGTGCGACTCTGTGGCTTAGAACTCTTGCCGCCAGCCAATGAACCATGGCCTTGCACGGGCGTGGATCACGCTCGTGCGGCATCACGCCGGATGGGTTAAGCGATCGTTCTGCGGGAGCGCTGGCGAGGGTGATTCCCGCCTAGCGGGAACGGCCGATTGCCTGCGGAAGATCGGGGCGTGACACATAATCTCGGATTATTCACCGAGATATTTATTGAGATTTGATAGTTATTCTATGGCATTATTTCTAGCATTTAATCTGTGATTATCTGTTGTGGATGAGATTAGAATAACCTGTGACATGTAATACTTGATCTATTTCCTGTTAGACTACAGCTTAAGCATGCCCTGATGGATCCATTATATTGGGTTGTCCATCGGTGCGTGCTGCTGGCCATTGCCGCGCATCCAGTCCCTCGGCATTTTGGGACTGGGGCGTGACATGGTTTTTGTGGTGGCCCATGCAGGTCCACAACTAAATTGTTCGGTTTTAACTTAGGGACTGAACAGGCCTGCAGTAAAGAATAGGATAAATTTTTAGGATCTCATCCACTTGCTTGAATCGTTCTTGATATCTATTCGAATTAATTTATTGACTTGCATCCTGCCTTGATTCCTGTGCGCCTCTTATCGTTTATTTTGGATATAGGGAAATGGACCCACAAGCCAGCAACGAGGCTCATGCAGAAACACCACAAACCGTTGTGGTTACCCAAGAAGACGATGTGATACCAGTCGGTGAAGGCCAATCATCACAAGGCAGTCAAGCAAGTCAGCCTGCCTCAATAATCCATCAAGATGACGTACCACCCTCGACGCAGCCTACTCCACCGATGCCTTCCTTCCCACTGGGACCGCCTATGGACGAACGGCAGATGTTCCGCATGTTCTACATAATGATGCAAGCCTATCAGAGGGTGCAACAAGAAGCTCAACAAAACCAATCGGAGAACCCCATTGACAGAACTAGCTCGGAGTCACGAAGGCCAATCAGTTCAAATACAACTACCTTCGACGAGGATGTTCTTACTGCAGCAAGACCCGTGGAGTGCACCCCAAGGATCGAGTCCAGCCAGAAGCGGCCGTATGCGTCAGCACCAGACCAATCACAACAAGAAAGAGCTGCAAAGCGGCCACAGATACATCCACTACCCAGAACAGCATCAGGAGCCTCATTCCTTCCTACTTGTCACTACTGTGGCAAGGTAGGCCACCTCGCTAAGGAATGCCGACGCAGACTGGGACAATGTCTATCTTGTGGATCCCAAGAACATTTGGTAAGGGATTGCCCAGAACGTCGAGAGAAAGCAGTGGTGATTCACCAACCAGCCACATCAACACCAGCCGGAACACCACAGGAAGGAACTCCAAAGAAGTCTCAGCTGCTCCAGCCACCCGAAGCATCTCCGCAAGTACTGCCTACCTGTCAACATTGTCACAAGCAAGGCCACATTGAGAGCGGGTGCAGACGTAAGTTAGGATTATGCTTGATTTGCGGAACCAATGAACACTTGGCCAAGGATTGCCCCCAGCATCGAGAGAAAGCATTGACGAATCTTCAACCCGCCACATCAGCACCAGCTGGAGCACCGCAGGCAGGAATCGCAAGGGAGTCTCACATACACCAGCCACCAGAAGCATCTCCACAGGTAATACCTGTCTGTCCATATTGTCGCAAGCGAGGCCACACCGAGGAAGAGTGCAGACGAAAGAAGAGATTGTGCGTAGCTTGCGGATCCAGTCAACATTTATTAAAAGAATGCCCTGAGCGTCGAGACAGAGCACCAACAGGTAACCAGCAAGTGTTACCAGCACCACGGTCAGTCTCTCCAGCATTGCAGGCTTCACCAATACCGAGGCCACCCTTGGCACCTCAGGCAACCCTCTTCCAGCAGGCTCAACAGCAGCAGAGGAATCAACTGCAAGGACACGGACAAGCTCCAGCGAAGACCGTGGAGAACGCGCAGACTCGTGGAATAGCTGATGCGCGTAAGTGATTCGTAGTTATCCGTTTTTGGTCTTGTTGTAGCTCGTGCCTCTTGGTTCGTGACCTCAGCCCCAACCTAGTAATTTGCAACTTGTTAATAATAACCTGGTTTTCATAAAAGTTGTAATTTTCTTGCTTTAACTAGATTTCTCTAGAAGTGCATAACTTTTATTATTAGGGAAACGATATTTCCCTGAAGTATCTTGGGATGTGTTTTCAAACGATGCTTGCGACCGCGTCATCTCTGTTGACCGGTTATTCTTTGATTGCGAGGACGCAATCCTCTTAAGGGGGGTAGATTGTAAATCCCCTGATTTTTCAAAATTTTCAAACTTGGAATTTTCACAATTTTCTGGAATTTTCTGGGAATTTTCTGTAATTTAAGAACAGGGTTTTAATTATTAAATGATTTTTAATTGATATTAAACAGTATTAAAATATTATGAAAATAATATTTTTGGGTGTAAAATGAAAAACTGGACTTAGGACAATTTTTCTGGAATTTATCGGACCCCGGACCTATTTTTAAACACCTAAAAAGTATTTTATTATTTATTTATTTATTATTAATATTATTATAGTTTTAATACCCAGCCCGGCCCGGCCCACGAACCCAGCCCGCGGCCCTTGGGCCGGCCCACCCGTTCCCCTACCGGGTCGGGTCGGGTCTACCCGCGGCCCGACCCGCTACCCGACCCGCTTCTTTACCCGCCCGACCCGCCAGCATCACCCAGCCCCCGCACGACCCGCACGCCGCCCGCGTCCGCCGGCGCAGCTCCGATCGGCCACGTCCACCCCACGCGCCGCCTTCTCCGCAACCGCCTCCGCCCATCTCGGCCCCCTCGGCCACGACCCCCCCCCCCGGGCAGCCTATTTAAAACCCTAGTTCTCCCCCCCTGGCCGACACCCCTCACCGCCCTAGCCACCGCCACGGTCGCCGCCGCCTCCGTCCACCGCTGCGACGCCGCCGCCGCACCACCCTGCCCAGCCCAGCCTCCCTCTCTCCTCCTCTCGACGACGAACAGCCGCAGCGGCAGCAGCTCCAGCCCGCTCCGGCGCCGCTGCCTCCGGCCGCCCCCGGCCTCCTCCGCCTCAGCGCCGCTCGTAGCCGCTCAGCCCCCTCCGGCCGGCCTCCCCCACCGCAGAGACGCCCATCTCCGGCCAGATCCCCAAAACCTTAACCCTAGATTCTTCCCCTGTGTCCGACACGAGTCGGACACGTGTCGGACACGATCCAGACCCCGGTTTTCGGGTCCCCTTCAGGTACTTGTAACTTTCTGTTCGTAGCTCCGTTTTCGTTTCCGTAAATTGCTTTGCGAAGCCTGTATGACCCTCTCGGTGTCCGGACAAACCGTTCAGGGCATCGCGTCCTGTGGTGATCGCACACCGCGATCCAAAAACAGGAAAAACCAGACCCTGTTTCACCCCAGAACTGAGTACGCCACGCCAAACGGGACGACTTGGTCGCGCGCGGTCTTCACAGATACATGCGCATCGTCGATACGGACGTGTGGGATTTCGCAGAAGCTGATTCGGGTGTGCGTGCACACCGGAATCAACGCGTATCCACGGACATCGTGCCGTATCCCACTTTTCTGTAATTCGCCCTAACCTTGTGTACACACGTCGGATCGAGACGAAACTTGCGCCATCGGACTCGTAGCGATACGTTGGTCCTGTGGGTCAAGTTTGGTTCGATTCTGAGAACGTTGACGAAATCGCGTGTCGTGGGCCCCATAGGCCCCGCTCGACGGGCGATTTTATGATCGGCTCATCGGAATCCAATTCTGGAAGTTCCGTTGGGTTCGTATCATCGTTCCTGACCTGTTGACACTAAGTTTGGTGAATTTGGAATCTTTGACCCTGACACATTTTTCGGTGCAAAGCGGGCCCACTTGTGGACCCCGTTTTGACCCGAAACTGTCGTTTCTGCCCTTGTCTCCAAATTGGACTCAAAGACAGGCATTTCTAGCTGATTGATATTTTCTGGATCTGATGGTGATATTTATTTCAGCAACCGGAGTACCACCTGCAAATCCAACTGAAGTCAGAGCCGCAAACAGAGCCGGAACCACAGGCAAGTGTACCTTGCCAAACCCTGCAGTCTGCTATTTATTTCCTTAGCTTAATAATTTAGCATCATTGGGCAAGTAAAGCTCGTCATTTCTCAGTAGTTCCTGTGATAATATTTTGCTGGAGTTCTTGTGTAAAATCATATAAACTTGTTTTAACTGCTTAACCTAGGAAACGTGTGACGTACTTAGTGTCCGATCATAGTCGGGTGCCAATCCCGTACGCGGTATTGGGTACGTCATTTAGATATGGATATTCGATACCCTTACTCTTGGTACTTGTCCTATCAAGTACAACAAAACCCAGGACACTTGACACTATTCATGAGACAGAATCCTCTTGAGATATTCACGATGATTCGGTATAGGATACAGGTTATGACATGGACAGTTTATTCCTAGACATTATATGACTGTTGCATTAGTTATGATCTTGCGTGTCATGGACATGAGACGTGTGATTACATTGGGTGGGGAGAGACACACAGGCTACAGGCTGTTTTCATATATATATACTATTAGTGTGAGGTCGTAGACTCTCCAGCAGAGCTAGACCCTTTACGTGTTATTACTGCTACCGGCTCCCCGACACAGAGCTTGTAGCGGTCTCAGCCTGAGTTCTAGTGATGCTCTCAACTTGCATTTATCACTTAGCTGGTTACATAGTTTACCCTGCTGTTTTATTTATTTCTGCACTGCTTATATTTTGGCTTGTATTATCTGTACCTTGCTATGTCCCCTGAGGACCTGGAATGGATGATGTCCCCAGGTATAGCTGAAGAGATCCATCCAGAGATACCCCGTACCAGAGCACTTCCAGGAGCTGTACCAGGACCTGAAGACGAGCTCGCACCAGAGGACTTCTCCTGAGCATTGGCCGTATGTAGTCATTTATTTCTATTTCCAGTTGATTATTTCCTGTCCATTTGTATTCGGTTGTATCAGACATAATCTCGGATTGTTCACCGAGATATTTATTGAGATTTGATAGTTATTCTATGGCATTATTTCTAGCATTTAATCTGTGATTATCTGTTGTGGATGGGATTAGAATAACCTGTGATATGTAATACTTGATCTATTTTCTGTTAGACTACAGCTTAAGTATGCCCTGATGGATCCATTAAATTGGGTTGTCCATCGGTGCGTGCTGCTGGCCATTCCCGCGCATCCAGTCCCTCGGCATTTTGGGACTAGGGCGTGACAAATACACCCCCTACAAGCTACTCCCGATCCAACACGGATCACCATAACACTTAGAAATAGAAAATAGATCACACCACGAAGATAGAAGACAATAAAAAATTACCCAAAATGATCTCCTCCTCCGAAATGGCCTCCAATCCTTCTTTCTTCTTCCCAAAGATGCAATGGCACTCTTGCCTCATTTTTTCCTCTTTCTGAGATGATGTGTTATGTGTTAGATTGATTAATTCATTGGAATTAGGGTTAGAAAAACCTAATATATACCCCTAATTCCGCAGCTAATCCTAGACCGTAGCATACGATCCAACGGTGTATAAAATACCTCTGAAATTTCGTTCAGCGCCCGTCGACCGAACTTGGACCGAGTTCGGTTTTGATGTTCTGGAACACCACACCGAGTCCAGCCTGACTTCGATTTTGAGGTTCTGGAACACCTCACCGAACTCGGACCGAGTTCGGACCGAACTCTCTCTCCCTGTACAGCAGACTGCTCATTCTTCCTCCCGAGTTTCTTCGACCTCTCGAATGGCTCTCGTCACCTCCCAGAGCTTCTCTGACAACAGACGGCGCTCGTCACACTCCCGAATATTCTCCACATAGGTTGGGAACTCCACCCACTCCAACAAATCTTCTCCTTCACAACTATGTGGAGGGGATCGTCATCCCGACGATCTGCCTGCAATAAAATTTTTTTTCTTGGAAGAATCTTTGTGAACATATCTGCTCTGTTGTCGTCTGTATGAACATTCTCAAGCGTCGCTTCCTTCTTCTCAACAGCATCTCGTATCCAATGATACTGGGTCTCAATGTGCTTGGACCGACTATAAAATGCCTAGTTCTTCACAAGGTGAATAGCACTCTGACTATTGCAAAGCAAAGGATACTGCTCATGCTTTAGCCCAATTTCCTGCAACAACTTATCCATCCACAGTAACTCCTTGCAAGCCTCCGTCGTCGCAACGTACTCTGCCTCTATCGTCGACAAGGTAACACACTTCTGCAAAGGTGACTGCCACGATACTGTTCCACCAACAAACATCATCACTTAGTTCGAAGTCGATCGTCTTGTGTCTACATCTCCAGCCATATCAGCGTTGGTATGCCCAACCAGCTTCGGCTCGTCACCACCAAATGAAAGTCTCCAATCGGCAGTGCCCTGAAGATATCGTAGAATTCACTTGACCACACTCCAATATACCCTTCCAGGATTGGAAGTGTACCTGCTAACTGTGCTGACTGCGTGAACAATGTCTGGCCTCGTACATACCATAGCATACATAAGACTTTCTATGGCTGAGGCATATGAAACCCGCTCCATATCTTCCTTCTCATCCTCGGTAGATGGACACTGCTCCTCAGTGAACTTAAAGTGAGCCGCAAGGGGGTTACCCACTTTCTTCGACCCGTCCATCCCGAAACGCTGAAGTACTCGGTGAATATACTTCTTTTGGGACAAGTGTAGCAGCTTGGACTCTCTCTCCTCTCTCTCTCTCTCTCTCTCTCTCTCTCAGCTGATCTCCATCCCAAGAACAGTCTTTCCTGCACCCAAATCCTTCATAGAGAATGTCGCGTCCAGTTGACGCTTCAACTCTGCTATCCTGGTGGCATTCCGACCCACCAACAGCATGTTATCAACATAAAGCAACAAAATGATAAAATCATCCTCGGCGAAGTACCTCACAAAAGTACAATGATCCGACGTCATCCATGCATAGCCATGCTCCCCCATAAACGACTCAAACTTCCTGTACTACTGCCTTAGAGCCAGTTTCAGACCATACAAGTTATTCCTCAATCGGAAGACCAAATGTGACTTGTCCTTCTCACAATTTTCCCTCTGGCAGCTCCATGTATAACTCCTCCTCAAGATCACCGTGGAGGAATGTCGTCTTCACGTCCATTTGCTCGACCTCCAAGTCGAAACTGGCTGTCAAAGCTAGCACCACCCGAATAGACAACTGCTTGACGCCTGGCGAAAAGATCTCATCATAATCTACGCCTTTCCGCCGACCATAGCCTTTAACTACCAGCCTCGCTTTGTATCGAGGGTGAGTAGCATCATCTGCCTGCTTCATTCTGAACACCCATCAATTCTTCAAAGCCTTTTTGCCCTTTGGCAACCGCATCAGATCATAAGTAGATGTAAACCCCCTGATTTTTTAAGATTTTTAAAAACTTGATTTTTCGGAATTTTTTGGGATTTTTTGAGAATTTTTGCTAATTAAAAACAAGGTATTTTTGGCATTAAATAAAATTATATATTTTTAAAATATATTAAAATATTATGAAAATAATATTTTATTGTGTAAAATAAAATACTGGACTTAGGGTAATTTTTTGGGAATTTATTGGACCCCGAAAATATTTTTAAAATCCTAAAAACTATTTTTAAAAAAATAATAATAAACCGGACTGAACCGGGTTCAAACCGGACTGAACCGGCCTGAAACCGGTTCAGCTAAACCCGACCGGCCGAACCGCCTAGCGGGTCGGGCCGGGTCAGCCCAACCCACCAACCCGCAAACCCGTCCGACCCATCTCTCTCTTCCCCCTTCCCCCACGAACCCGCTCGGCGACCGATTCAGCCGCCGCTTTCTCCGGCCACGTCGCCGGAGACCCGCCCGCGCCCCACGCCATGACCCCGCCACGTCCTCACCCTCTCTCCTCCGCCTCCTCCACCTAGCACGACCCCTGAACCCTATAAAATTCCCCCCCCCCCCCCGAACTCCTCCCGCCGGCCATCCCCCATCCTAACCCTATACTCCGGCCGCCCAGACCCCGCTGCGCCGCCGCCGGCTGCTCCCCGACCTCCACCTCCCTCCTCCCAGCGCCTCGCCCGGACCCTTCCTCCTCCTCCTCATTCTCCCCGACACAGCACCCCGACCCCGAGCCCCCAACTCCGGCCCGCCTCCGCCGCTCAGCGCCGCCGCCGACGACTACCACCGCCTCCGCTCCCCGGCCTCCCCCGGCACTAACCGCAGCGCCGCCCAGCTCCGGCCGCCGCACAGCAACCCTAACCCTAACCCTAGGACACAGGATCCGGACACTTCGTGTCGTGTCGGACACGAGAAAACATAGTTTTTCGAGCCATGTTCAGGTACATGTTTCTATCTTCTCGCTACCCCCATTTTCGATTTCGTCTGTTGCATCGCGAACCCTGCATGACCCTCTCAGTGCCCGTGCAACCCGCTCGGTATATCGCGTCCTGTGGCGATCGCGAACCGCGATCCAAAAACAGGAAAACAACACCCTGATTCACCCCGGAACTGAGTACGCCCCGCCAAACGGGACTACTTGGTCGCAAGCGGTCTTCACCGAAACGTGCGCGCCGTTGATACAGACGTGTGAGATTTTGCAGAAGTCGATTCGGATGTGCGTGCACACCGAAATCAACGCGTATCCGCCGACATCGTCCCGTATCCGTCAGTTCTGGAACGTGTCACAACTTTGTGTACACACGTCGGATCGAAACGAAACTTATGCCATCGGACTCGTAGCGATACGCTGGTCCTGTGACCCAAGTTTGGTTCGATTCTGAGAACGTTGACAAAATCACGTGTCGTAGGCCCCACAAGCTCCACTTGACGGGCGATTTTGTGATCGGCTTATCGGAATTCAATTCTGGAAGTTCCGTTGGGTTCGTATCATCGTTATGGACCTGTTGACACTAAGTTTGACGAATTTGGAGAATTTTGTCCCTGACACGTTTTTCGGTGCGAAGCGGGCCACATGTGGACCCCGCTTTGACCCGAAATTGTCATTTTTGTCCTTGTCTCCAAATTGGACTCAAGGACAGGCGTTTCTAGCTGATTGATATTTTCTGGATCTGATGGTGATGTTTATTTCAGCAACCGGAGTACTGCCTGCAAATCTCGCTGCTGCCAGAGCTACAATTGGAGCTGGAACCCCAGGCAAGTGTACCTTGCCAAACTCTGCAGTATTGTTACATATCTACCTTGATTCATTTATATTGCTGTGCATACTTAACCTAGGACCGTGTGACGTACTTAGCGTCCGATTATTAGTCGGGTACCAATACCGTACGCGGTGTTGTCTATTGTCATCTAGAGATGGACATTCGTGACCCCTTGTACATTCTCGTACTTGTCTTACCAAGTACACTATACCCCAGGACACTTGACACTTTACATGAGACAGAATCTTCCTGAGATATTCATGGTGATTCTGTATAGGATGCAAGTTCCTGACATTCACAGTTTACATGCTTAGATTTTATCCAGACTTGCTGCATTAGTTTTGATCATGCGTGTCATGGACATGAGACGTGAGATTACATTGGGTGGGGAGAGATTTACCATACAAAAGGCTGATTATATATATATAATAATTTAATGGAAGTGCCTTAGACTCTGGCAACAGAGCTGGGGTACCGTACTGGCCCTTCGAGAGAATACTGCTATGGGTTTTACCGACACTGATCCTGTAGTAGTCTCAGCCCGAGTATGACTAAAACTCTCAACTTGTATATCACTTAGCTGTTTATATAGTTTACCCTATGGTTTCATTTATTGCTGCACTGTATTTATTTTGGCTTGTATTATCTGTACCTTGTTATGTCCCCTGAGGACCTGGAATGGACTATGTCCCCAGGATTAGCTGACGAGATCTATCCCGAGGTTTACGGGACCGGAGCATTAGCATTAGTAGAAGCAGGAACAGGTGCATACATTGGGACAGAACCAGAATCTGAGGACGAGATCGTACCAGAGGACTTCTCCTGAGTATTGACTTGAGATACTCATTTATTTCTGTTTCTAGTTATTTTATTTCCAGTCTATTGCATTGATGTATCAGACTTGTTCTCGGATTGTTCCCCGAGACGCTTTATTTAAGATATGTTAGTTTATTTTATTTGCATTATTCTGGCATTTGATCTGTGATTATCTGTTGTGGATGAGATTAGTATAGACTGTGACTTGTAATACTTGATCTATTTATTGTTAGACTACAGCTTAAGCATGCCCTGATGGATCCATTAAATTGGGTTGTCCATCGGTGCGTGCTGCTGGCTATTGCCACGTGTCCAGTCCCTCGGTATTTTGGGACTGGGGCGTGACATGGTTTTTGTGGTGGCCCATGCAGGTCAACGACTAAATTGTTCGGTTTCATCTTACGGACCGAACAGGCCTGCAATAAGAATAAGATAAGTTTTAGGATCTCATCCACTTGCTTGAAACATTCTTGATATCCATATCGGATTCGAATTAATTTCTTGACTTGCATCCTGCCTTGATTCCTGTGCGCCTCTTATTGTTTATTTTGGTTGCAGGGTTATGGATTCACGAGCGAACGACGAGACTCCTGCAAAATCACCACGAGATGCTGTGGTAACCAACGAAGATGAAGTAACACTAGTGGATGGAGGACAATCAGCTCAACAATATGCCTCGAGAGTCCAACACGATGACATTCCACCATCGACGCAATTTACTCCACCAATGCCCGTAATTCCACCAGGGCAGGCCATGGACGGACAGCAGATGTTTCAAATGATCTATGCAATAATGCAAGCTCAACAAGAGGCTTTGAGTCGCAGCCTAGTAACCGCACTAGAGCAGGCAGATCTACCAGCACGACGGCCAACGACGGGCTCTATCACCGATTTTCGGCAGCTGAAGTCCCGTACCTTCTCAGGCAAGGAGGAGCCCACTGAAGTTCATGAGTGGCTCACCAATACTCAACATCAATTAGAAGCAGCTGAGCTTCCAAGGGAATGTTGGATGACTGCCGTCAGAATGCAGTTGACGGACAATGCACATCACTGGTGGCTATCTGAGAAGACACGGCTCGGACCAGACCGAGTTACTTGGAAAGAGTTCTCTAGACTCTTTCAGGAGATGTACATTCCAGCTATCGCTCGATCAGAACTTCGGGACAAGTTCAATCACCTCACTCTGGATGCTAAGACGGTGGAAGAGTACAACGCTGCGTTCATTCGTCTAAGTCGCTTCGCCCCAACATTGATCCCGACAGAAGAAGAGAAGGCTGAGAAATTCTTCGATGGACTAAACATTGAGCTACAGAAACTAATTGGATCCATTGCACCTACTTCGTACTCGGACGTCCTTGCTGCAGCACGACGCATGGAGCGCATCATCAGGAGAGAGACCAGTCTGAAGCGGCCATCCACATCAGCACCAGCCGGAGCACCACAAGAAGAAGTTGCAAAAAGACCTCACATACACCAGCCACCTGAAGCATCTCCACAGGCAATACCTGTCTGTCCATATTGTCACAGGCGAGGTCATATAGAGAACAAGTGCAGACGAAAAATGAGATTATATTTAGCTTGCGGATCCAGTCAGCATTTATTGAGGGAATGCCCTGAGCGTCGAGAAGAACCACCAAGGGTAAACCAACAAACGTTACCAATACCAAGGCCAACCTATCCAACATTGGGAGCACCACAAATGGAAGTTCAAGAAGTCCTACCACCAGCTCCAGGAGGGTATCAGCCGAGGCCACCCTTGATACCCCAGGCACTACTCTTCCAACAGGCTCAGCAGCAGCAGAGTAATCGACCGCAAGGATGCGAACAAGTCCTGACGATGACCGTGGAGAACGCGCAGACTCGTGGAGTAGCTACTGCGCGTAAGTGATTCGTAGCTACCGTTTCTAGTATTGTTTTAGCTCGTGCCTAATTGGTTCGTGACCTCAGCCCCAACCTAGTAATTTGAAACTTGTTAATAATAACCTGGTTTTTCTAAAAGTTGTAGTTCTCTTGCTTTAACTAGATTACTCTAGAAAGTGCATAACTTTCATTCTTAGGGAAACGATATTTTCCTAGGTGTCTTGTGATGTGTTCCGAACAAACGCTTGCAACCGTGTCATCTCTGTTGACCGGTTATTCTTTGATTGCGAGGACGCAATCCTCTTAAGGGGGGTAGATTGTAAACCCCCTGATTTTTCAAGATTTTTAAAAACTGGATTTTTCGAAATTTTCTGGGATTTTTCGAAAATTTTTGCTAATTAAAAACAAGGTATTTTTGGCATTAAATAAAATTAAATATTTTTAAAATATATTAAAATATTATGAAAATAATATTTTATGGTGTAAAATAAAATACTGGACTTAGGGTAATTTTCTGGGAATTTATTGGACCCCGAAAATATTTTTAAAAGCCTAAAAACTATTTTTTTAAAAAAATAATAAACCGGACTGAACCGGGTTCAAACCGGACTGAACCGGCCTGAACCCGGTTCAGCTAAACCCAACCGGCCGAACCGCCTAGCGGGTCGGGCCTGGTCAGCCCAACCCGCCAACCCGCAAACCCGCCCGACCCATCTCTCTCTTCCCCCTTCCCCCACGAACCCGCTCGGCGACCGATTCAGCCGCCGCTTTCTCCGGCCACGTCGCCGGAGACCCGCCCGCGCCCCACGCCACGACCCCGCCACGTCCTCACCCTCTCTCCTCCGCCTCCTCCGCCTAGCACGACCCCTGAACCCTATAAAATCTCCCCCCCCCCCGAACTCCTCCCTCCGGCCATCCCCCATCCTAACCCTATACTCCGGCCGCCCAGACCCCGCTGCGCCGCCGCCGGCTGCTCCCCGACCTCCACCTCCCTCCTCCCAGCGCCTCGCCCGGCCCCTTCCTCCTCCTCCTCATTCTCCCCGACGCAGCACCCCGACCCCGAGCCCCCAACTCCGGCCCGCCTCCGCCGCTCAGCGTCGCCGCCGCCGACGACCGCCGCCTCCGCTCCCCGGCCTCCCCCGGCCCTAGCCGCAGCGCCGCCCAGCAACCCTAACCCTAGGACACAGGATCCGGACACTTCGTGTCGTGTCGAACACGAGAAAACGCAGTTTCTCGAGCCCTGTTCAGGTACTTGTTTCTCTCTCCTTGCTACCCCATTTTTGATTTCGTCTGTTGCATCGCGAACCCTGCATGACCCTCTCGGTGCCCGTGCAACTCGCTCGGTGCATCGCGTCCTGTGGCGATCGCGAACCGCGATCCAAAAACAGAAAAACAACGCCCTGATTCATCCCGGAACTGAGTACGCCCCGCCAAACGGGATGACTTGGTCGCACGCGGTCTTCACCGAAACGTGCACGCCGTTGATACAGACGTATGAGATTTTGCAGAAGTCGATTCGGATGTGCGTGCACACCGGAATCAACGCGTATCCGCCGACACCGTCCCGTATCCGTCAGTTGTGGAATGCGTCACAACTTTGTGTACACACGTCGGATCGAAACGAAACTTGCGCCATCGAACTCGTAGCGATACGCTGGTCCTGTGACCCAAGTTTGGTTCGATTCTGAGAACGTTGACAAAATCACGTGTCGTGGGCTCCACAAGCTCCACTTGACGGGCGATTTTGTGATCGGCTTATCGGAATCCAATTCTGGAAGTTCTGTTGGGTTCGTATCATCGTTCTGGACCTGTTGACACTAAGTTTGACGAATTTGGAGAACTTTGTTCCTGACACATTTTTCGGTACGAAGCGGGCTACATGTGGACCTCGCTTTGACCCGAAATTGTCATTTTTGCCCTTGTCTCCAAATTGGACTCAAGGACAGGCGTTTCTAGCTGATTGATATTTTTTGGATCTGATGGTGATGTTTATTTCAGCAACCGGAGTACTGCCTGCAAATCTCGCTGCTGCCAGAGCTACAATTGGAGCTGGAACTCCAGGCAAGTGTACCTTGCCAAACTCTGCAGTATTGTTACATATCTACCTTGATTCATTTATATTGCTGTGCATACTTAACCTAGGACCGTGTGACGTACTTAGCGTCCGATTATTAGTCGGGTGCCAACACCGTACGCGGTGTTGTGTATTGTCATCTAGAGATGGACATTCGTGACCCCTTGTACATTCTCGTACTTGTCTTACCAAGTACACTATACCCCAGGACACTTGACACTTTACATAAGACAGAATCTTCCTGAGATATTCATGGTGATTCTGTATAGGATACAGGTTCATGACATTCACAGTTTACATGCTTAGATTTTATCCAGACTTGCTGCATTAGTTTTGATCCTGCGTGTCATGGACATGAGACGTGAGATTACATTGGGTGGGGAGAGATTTATCATACAAAAGGCTGATTATATATATATAATAATTTAATGGAAGTGCCTTAGACTCTGGCAACAGAGCTGGGGTACCGTACTGGCCCTTCGAGAGAACACTGCTATGGGTTTCACCGACACTGATCCTGTAGTAGTCTCAGCCCGAGTATGACTAAAACTCTCAACTTGCATATCACTTAGCTGGTTATATAGTTTACCCTATGGTTTCATTTATTGCTGCACTGTATTTATTTTGGCTTGTATTATCTGTACCTTGTTATGTCCCCTAAGGACCTGGAATGGACTATGTCCCCAGGATTAGCTGACGAGATCTATCCCGAGGTTTACGGGATCGGAGCATTAGCATTAGCAGAAGCAAGAACAGGTGCATACATTGGGGCAGAACCAGGATCTGAGGACGAGATCGTACCAGAGGACTTCTCCTGAGTATTGACTTGAGATACTCATTTATTTCTGTTTCTAGTTATTTTATTTCCAGTCTATTGCATTGATGTATCAGACTTGTTCTCGAATTGTTCCCCGAGACGCTTTATTTGAGATATGTTAGTTTATTCTATTTGCATTATTCTGGCATTTGATCTGTGATTATCTGTTGTGGATGAGATTAGTATAGACTGTGACTTGTAATACTTGATCTATTTATTGTTAGACTACAGCTTAAGCATGCCCTGATGGATTCATTAAATTGGGTTGTCCATTGGTGCGTGCTGCTGGCCATTGCCACGTGTCCCGTCCCTCGGTATTTTGGGACTGGGGCGTGACAGTAGAGCTGGCCTCCAAGGAACTCATCTCCTCATGCATGGCCTCCATCCACTCGCACATGTGTTCATCTTCCAGTAGCACATACTCACCCGATGAGTATCTCGTAGATGGTCGACGTTCTTTATCGCTCCTCCTCAATGGAACTACTTGAGCTGGCTGCATATCTACAACCTCCTCCCCTTCAAGAACTGCCTCCTCGGCATGCTCATCCTCCTGAGGGTCACCCTGACCACCATCAGCAGTCTGATGATCAAGGTTGGGAGCAACTCCATGTACTGGCTCCCCAAAAACTGGATCCTCTACGATGTCCTCTGAAAACTGCTCGAAGTGATATGACTCTAACTCAGGCAATTCCTCAGCCTCAGAAGGCATCTCGAAATCCTGAGTGTTAGTCATGGTCTGATCCTCGACGAATACCACGTCCCTACTTCTGTAGAGCTTTCTTTCCACTAGATCGTAGAGTCTATAGCCAAACTCATCCCGACTATAGCCGACAAAGACGCACTGCCTCGTCTTTGGCTCAATTTTGGATCTCTCGTCCTTCGGCACATGTACGAAGGCCTTACAACCAAACACTCGCAGGTGATTGTATGACGGCTCTTTATCGTACCATACATTGTCAGGCACATCATCCTACAAAGGAGCACTAGAAGATAAATTAATAACATAAGCAGTTGTGTAAAGTGCATCACCCCAATAGCTACCTGGCAACTTTGCTTCTGACAGCAAACACCGTACCCTCTCCATCAGTGTCATGTTCATCCACTCCGCTACACCGTTGAGCTGCGGTGTCTTTGGTAGAGTCTTCTGGTGTTATATCCCTTGCTCTCTGCAATAAGCATCAAATGGACCGATATACTTGCCGTCATTGTCCGACCGAACACATAGCAGCTTTTTGCCCGTCTCCGCTTCTTGCCCGTCTCCCTTTCAACAGAGGCCTGAAACTCCTTAAAAGTGGGCAGCACCTGATCCTTGGTCTTTAAGGTATAGACCCAAACCTTCCTGGAACAGTCATCAATAAATGTTACAAAATAAGAAGCACCACCAATAAATTTTACCTTCATTAGACCGCAGACATCCGAGTGAATCAACTCGAGCAACGCCGGCTTCCTTAAACTTGGGTGACTTTGGAAAGATACCATATTTTGCTTTCCCGCCAAACAGTGCGTGCACCTCTCCAACTTTGTAGACTTTAGCCCTGGAATCACCTTTCTGTTCACCAAGTAGCTCATCCCCTTCTCACTGATATGGCTGAGCCGCCTGTGCCACAACTCAGTAGACGCATCAGTAGCTACGTTAACCTCTTGTGCCCCCTGTGCGCTCCCTTCCATATAGTAGAGTCCGGACCTCTTGTTTCCTCTGGCAATCACCATCGAACCTATGGAAAGCTTCCATTGACTATTCCTGAAGAGACTGAAGAAACCATCGTCATCCAACCTTCCAACCGACACCAGGTTGAAACGGATATCAGGGACATGACGGACATCTTTAAGAACAAGAACTGCACCCGTCTATGTCCGCAAATGCACATCTCCAATGGAAACCGTCTTTGACACATCTCCATTGTCCATCTTCAACACTCCACAGTCACCTGTTGTGTAAGTAGCAAATAGTGCCCTGTTGTGAGATACGTGCGCTGAAGCACCTGAGTCCACCAGCCAAGATTTGTCATCGTAAGCGAGGTTCATAACTACCTAATCACCTACAATGGTCACGTCGTCTCCATGTGTCGAAGCCGCCGTTGTAGTGTTCTCACTTTTCTTTCCCTTGTCTCCCTTCTTCTCTCTCTTCCAAGCGAACAATTCCGCTTGATGTGGCCCTTCTTACCACAATGGTAACACTCCAAGTCCTCGTACCGACCCTTGGACCTTCCCCTACTTTTGTCTCTGCCACCACCTGGACCCCTGCTTTTACCCCTTTCGCGGCTCTCTGAAACAAGTGCCTCTGAGTGGGATGTAGATGAAGTGCCCTGAGAACGTCTCCGCATCTCTTCATTCAGTACCCCGCTCTTGGCAAACTCTAGACTGACCACGCATTCCGAAGCAGAAGCGATCATAGACACTCGTACGGTCTCCCACGAGTCTGGCAATGTACACAGCAACCATAGTCCCTGAACCTCGTCGTCGAACTTGACTCTCATCAAGGATAGCTGGTCAACCATGCCCTGGAACTCACTCAAGTGATCCGTAATAGATGTCCCATCTTTGTACCGCAGACCCATCATCATCTGGATCAGGAACAATTTATTTATCCCGGTCTTCTTCGCACACAAATATTTCAGCTTATCCCACAGTGTGTAACGACCCGCTCCGCTCAACCCGGAGGGCCGATTCAAACGGCACAAGTGTAGCTATTAAACCCGCCTTGCTCAGCGAGATGGCCCATTCGATGCAAAGGCATTCATGCTGGGATATTCAATGGAGTCAGACTTAGGCTATTAGAGGCGCGTCCGGAGCCTCGCTCGACCGATGCGATACATCGCTAAGGTGGGTGGCCCCGGTGAACCTGTCTCTACTTAGCTGCACACTAAAAAAATAAATGTTACATGCTAGTTATAGGCGATAACCTTTGCATGCTAATAAAAGAGATGAACGCATATAGCTAAGGGGATAACCCCGCCTTATCATTGTATAGAACATGGAGATTTTACTTGCTATTTGCGTAGTCGAAATTATTGAGTTGGAATGTAGTAACTTCTTTCATATATGCCGTAAAGTAGTGTGAGTTCATACTGAGGCGTTGTACCGCACGGAACATGACACGGGATGGAGTGAAATTACGTTGCATGCATCGACGAGGAAGGCTATCAAGTAGTCGTTCCGAGTCAGGAGATGGAAGGAAAGGAAGGTACTCGGGATATGCAGATCACCGAGGCAGTCTCTAATCAGGGAGCTACGTAAAGAAGAAAAGATCTGAGTGTAGTCCTCGGCAAGGATTGATCCGAGAGTTGCCATCGGCTAGGAGTGGAAGTGGGGGAGTAGTTGCATGGTCATGGACAAGTGGTTGCGCACCAGGTAGAGAGAGTCCTCGACAGGATTATTGAGGCATCCGAATCGTGTCGGCCCGGGAGGACAGTTCCAGTGTAGTCCTGGCGATACGCTAGCTGATGACTAGCGGGCGAGAGCGGGACATCCAGCAAGGCTTGCTACCGATCTGGATGGGCGTCGACTCGTTAGACGGTTGGGAGGCCCAGCAAGGCTAGCAACCGAGCTGGGAAGACAACCGTCCATCGCAGATTATGTCCAATATGGCTAACAGAGCCAGTGACCTTCATATAGACAAGTCATGTTTGCAAAGCGGCTATCCGCATTGAGAAAAGGAGAAACGGGAAGGAGTGCGCTTGCACGACATTTTGCATAATTAGAATGGATGCATGGTATCACACATAGTTCTAGTAAAATGGGTCTTGTGAGGCAGAGGCACGACTTAACACTTGGGTTTCATAGTTGCTCCTTGTATTCCGTAGACCATTGTTTATATTACTGCATATGACAGGGAAGGCCGAATGGTAAGAAATGGTAAGGTGAACTCAATTGTTCATTATTATGACACTCTTGAGCTGACACGGAGATTACTTTCTTTATATTGCCATGTAACTGAGCCTAAGGGCATATTCATTGTAAGAGAGAGAGAGAGAGAGCATGAGCGAATTGAAATCTCGGCCTAGCGCTGCTTGTAATATTTACTTCATATCAATAAAGAGCTTGATTTGGATTCAATACTTGTGTGCATTTTATGTTTCCGCTATGACTACTCTGTGAACTAGTTATCAACGGCCGTTTCTGTATTTGCCTCGCGAGGACGCAACCCCAGGCTCGTGCGGCATCGCGTCCCGATGGAAACGTACGTCCCGCGGGAGCGCTGGCGCGGTGATTCGTGCCCAGCGGGGACGGCCGATTCCTGCTGGAGATCGGGGCGTGACACAGTGTCCTCGCGTGCTCAATACTGGCAACGTGGTTGTACACGTTATCGTCAACGAACTGTCTTATGTACCCACACACCTGTATATGCTCAAAATTTTAGTCATCTTCGGATTTGTCACTTGGCCTCTCGGAAGCAAATACCGGCAGATGCAACTTCTTAACGAATAGCATATCCTTCATCTTGCTCCTCCAGTAATGATAGTTGGTACCATTCAGGTTTACCATGCGCACCGGCTTCGCGTCTATCTCTTCTCCCTGGTTTACCTGTCAACTCCTGACACCCTTCTGAAATTCCAGAACCTAGATCTAATACCACACTGTTGGAAAAGAAGCGCGGAAATCTTTCCCCAAACCAGAGAGTACCTGCAAGAGAATCGAGCAATACAACCCACAAACCAAACACCAAACCACAGAAAAATAATCCACGCAGACACAGGGAATTTTGACATGGAAAACCCTTGTGGAAAAAATCACGGGACGATCGGAGTCCAACCCTGAAAAACCTACACTAATGGCATAAAGAGAATACACCCTCTACAAGCTACTCTCGATCCAACACAGATCACCACAACACTTAGGAATAGAAAATAGATCACACCACGAAGATGGAAGACAATGAGAAATTACCAAAATGATCTCCTCCTCTGAAACGGCCTACAATCCTTCTTTCTTCTTCCCAAAGTTGCAATGACACTCTTGCCTCCTTTTCTCCTCTTTCTGAGATGATATGTTATGTGTTAGATTGATTGATTCATTGGAATTATGGTTAGAAAAATATAATATATACCCCCTAATTCCACAGCTAATCCTGGACCGTAGGATACGATACGGTGTATAAAATACCTCTGAAATTTCGTTCAGCCCGCCGACCGAACTCGGACTGACTTCGGTTTTGAGGTTCTGGAACACCAAACCGAGTTCGGTCCGACTTCGGTTTTGAGGTTCTGGAACACCACACCGAACTCGGACTGTCTTCCCCTGTACAGCAAACTGCTCCTTCCTTCAGAGTTTTTTTGACTTCTCGAATGTCTCTCGTCACTTCCCCGAGCTTCTCTGATCACAGCCGGCGCTCGTCACACTTCGGGATGTTCTTCACATAGGTTGGAAATCCCACCCACTCCAACAGATACTAAAGTTGGATTAGACTATGGTGGGCTAGATGTGAACCGACTTATATAAAAATATATATATTAGGAAAAAAAAAAAATTGGTGTGGACTCCAGCCCTTAAGTGGTCCCGCCTATGAATAGAAGGGTCCATAAACCTAAGCATAAGCAATTATGCTCGTCTTGAAGATACATTGTTGTTGCTTGCATGTGCAAATGACAGATTTCAACTACCTGATCGTCATTAATATAGATCAACAATGGTTCAGGATATATTTTAGATGAACTAAAGCTTATATAAGTTATAGCAAAAGTTGATAACAAGTTAACTGAAGAGGAGGTTAAGGTTTCGGATAGAAAGATACCAGCCCATACTTCCCCCATGCTTTAGATCCTAACACAAAAAAGGTTATTTAGTAGTAGGATCTCATATAATATATGATATTAGGATTTGGGTCTCCAAAATATCTGACGTTAGTATATGGGACTTAAAATTATTGTTCATAAGTCTACATGAACAGTAATTTTAAGACCTAAACTCTAATACCAGACACTTTGGAGATCCAAATCCTAATATCACATATTATATGAGACCCTATTACTAAATAACCCACACAAAAACACCTCCAGAATTCGAACACAATTCATCCAAATTAGGTTTCACATTCTCAGACATGTTGCTTTGATATAGTTGCCTTATGATTTTAAAATTAATTAATTCTACCAATAATTTCACAACAGAAAATCATATAGGAATATTTTAGCGAATGTCCCACTCAAATTATACAAACTAACATATACCTCCACTTTTTATTTTAAATTCTTTGTATAGAACAATTAAAAATTTAAGGTCTACCTCCAGTATATGTTAGTTTCAATATATAGTTGGAATATTAGGAAATACCTCCGTCCAAAATTCTCCACTTTTTTTATAAACACTTGGCGAGGCAAGAGTGGATGGAAACAAATGATCCCATTTTTTGCAATTTCCATCCTTGGTCAATCCACTCTTGCCTCGCCAAGTGTTTATAAAAAAAATTGGAAAATTTTGGACGGAGGTATTTGCTAAAATATCCCAACTATATATTCAAACTCTTCCAAACATCCAAAAAAAAAAACTTTGAACTCTGTTAACTTGAGTGGAGTCTCATGACTTGAGTGGAGTTTCACAACTTAAACTCCACTTCCAAGTTTAAACTTCAACCTAACCTGACTCCATCTAGGCCTAAAGGAATACAGAAACACTTATAAAATCTCTGACAGCAAACTCTCTAATATCATCTCAAAATTTTAACAGCATCTCCAGTTACAGATGTTGTAGACTGCTGTAGACTACGGAAAATGGTTCCGTATCCATATCATTGTCCGTACCTGTGTATGTATTTGTTCAAGTGAACTCAATTGTAATATCTGCCCATATCCTTCTCTGAGTCCACAACATCACATTGCAACTCTTTGAAGGTGAACTTTAGTTTACATGGTTGAGAAATTAAGAAACTGAACTGAACTGAAAATACAAAACTGGACCGAGCCGTATGAGAACTCAAATCAGAAAACCAATACTTGGGCTATGTGATTAAGCATTTCCCCTTTCAATTCTAAACATCCTCCACCCCAACCAGACAAAATTGGATTTGCATGTACAAGAAATGGAACAATTCCTTGCCTCAACCAACCATCCATCCATCCATCCATCCACCCACATCTAAGCCAAAGTTCAGAAGTCCAAAATCTTCTGAAACATTGCTCCAAACAAATAGAAGAAAAGGAGAGGAGAGACTACAAGAAAAATAAAATTGACAGTAGAACTCCGATAACTTGGAGGGTGTTTGTGCAACCATAGAAACAATGAGGCGCCAAAGACTCAGCAGTAGAATTCGAGGACGGAGCAAGGGATGTGCTGTTCATGAAGGTACCGTTTTTCCCACCACTGCACGAAAAAAACATTTTGGTTATTTGAGGAATTGAAGTACCGTTTTTCCCACCACAGGAAAGAAACATTTTGGTCATTTCAGTAAGTTTTTTTAAAAAGGAATTGGACTAAGTAGTAGCCAACATATTCCAATTTTTCGCAAATCATATGGTGAGATTTAGAGGTCCATATATTCACTTACAATCCACCACTGCACGAAAGAAACATTATGGTTATTTCAGTAAGGTTCTTTAAAAAGGAATTGGACTAAGTAAGTAGCCAACATATTCCAATTTTTCGCAAATCATATGGTGAGATTTAGAGATCCATATATTCACTTACAATCCACCACTGTACGAAAGAAACATTTTGGTCATTTCAGTAAGGTTCTTTAAAAAGGAATTGGACTAATAGTAGCCAACATATTACAATTTTTCGCAAATCATATGGTGAGATTTAGAGGTCCATATATTCACTTACAATCCACCACTGCACGAAAGAAACATTTTGGTCATTTCAGTAAGGTTCTTTAAAATGGAATTGGACTAAGTAAGTAGCCAACATATTCCAATTTTTCGCAAATCATATGGTGAGATTTAGAGGTCCATATATTCACTTACAATCCACCACTGCACGAAAGAAACATTTTGGTCATTTCAGTAAGGTTCTTTAAAATGGAATTGGACTAAGTAAGTAGCCAACATATTCCAATTTTTCGCAAATCATATGGTGAGATTTAGAGGTCCATATATTCACTTACAATCCAATAACAAACATTTATTGGTCTCCTACCAGTAAACGACCCAAGAACTAAAAGTGATTAGACTTGTAATCTTCTGTGGAATGATAATTTCACCCAAAATCCATGTTACACGGACACGGGAAAATGGTGTCCTACCAGTATTCGTGTCTGAATTCATGCATTACTATTTTAAAATGTTGGTACCTGTATTCCTGTCTGTATTCATGCACATGTTACACGGACACGGGAAAATGGTGTCCTACCAGTATCCGTGTCTGAATTCATGCATTACTATTTTAAAATGTTGGTACCTGTATTCACTTACAATCCAATAACAAACATTTATTGGTCTCCTACCAGTAAACGACCCAAGAACTAAAAGTGATTAGACTTGTAAACGACCAGTATTCGTGTCTGAATTCATGCATTACTATTTTAAAATGTTGGTACCTGTATTCCTGTCTGTATTCATGCACATGTTACACGGACACGGGAAAATGGTGTCCTACCAGTATCCGTGTCTGAATTCATGCATTACTATTTTAAAATGTTGGTACCTGTATTCACTTACAATCCAATAACAAACATTTATTGGTCTCCTACCAGTAAACGACCCAAGAACTAAAAGTGATTAGACTTGTAATCTTCTGTGGAATGATAATTTCACCCAAAATCCATGTTACACGGACACAGGAAAATGATGTCCTACCAGTATCCGTGTCTGAATTCATGCATTACTATTTTAAAATGTTGGTACCTGTATCCCTGTCTGTATTCATGCAGCATAGGTACCTATTTTAAAATGTCCATATCACATATTTGTATCTTGTTCTTATCCTTATGTGTCCGACTAGCTTGACAGCTCTCGCCCTTATGCGTCCTAATGTGTCCGACTAGGTTACCTGTATCCCTGTCTGTATTCATGCGGCATAGCATAGGTACCTATTTTAAGATGTCCATATCACATATCTGTATCTTGTTCTTATCCTTATGTGTCCGACTAGGTAGCCCTTATAGAAGGAAGTGTTCATCTAATGTGTGTTCATCAGATGTTTGCATGTAGTAATATGTTTTGTGCCATTGTTAGTGGACTGTTGTATTTGGTTTCATAGCGAACCTGTTGAAACTTTTAAGACATTACGTAACAAAAACAGTAAGAAATGAGGTAAGCAGGTACCTCGAATATACACACGAACCATGACCTGTAAAAAGAAGGAAAACAGTTGTTATTATCAACTTCCACCATTAAGCTAGCATACAAATCATTTTTTTAGAAAAGGAACTGTACTCTACCCAAGGCTTTGGATCCTACAAGGTTCTAAGTATGTTTAGTATCATCATAGTTGTGTATAACATGCAAAGTATCATTATAGTTGTGTATAACATGCAATTTGTTCATATGTAAAAAAGCATGTGGTTATGTCGGTAGAAGGTTATCAGTCAGATATACAATAAGATGCAATATTTGAGACCTTCGATAGAAAAAACCATCATTTCTTAATTAAGGATGCATTGAGGCATATCAGGTGCACAGCAGGTTGGAATGTTCATATGCAGGAATTCATCAAATCCAGCAAATGCACAACCAAGGTTATAGTGGCTCAGAGATTAAGCAAAGGCATTAATAAGGTTGAGTTTATTTGGGATGTCTATATCTATGTTGCATGGGCGGCAAATTGTGTCCTTATTTGTGCAACATAGGTAAACTATTTTGTACCTAATTCAAGGAAGTGACAAAATTGCAAGGAAGATGATTAATCAGAAAATAAAAGATAAGGCAAACTTTAATATTCTTACTTGGGTCTGTGGTAGTAATGGAAGCAACCCCATTGAAGTAGCAAGTCCCTGAACCCATCCCCATTAGGTGGTAATAAGCATTAAAAGCATAAGTCGCATGTGCCTCCACGTTGTCCGGATCGTAGCACGACTGCCCTTGAAGCAGCGCAGAGCAATCCACCTTCCCCGGTCCACATGCCCAGTCCAGTGCCGCCTGCAGCATCTTACTGTCTGCCCCATCCTTTGCAACACAGTA
Source organism: Iris macrosiphon (assembly GCA_036927795.1). Taxonomy (NCBI): domain Eukaryota; kingdom Viridiplantae; phylum Streptophyta; class Magnoliopsida; order Asparagales; family Iridaceae; genus Iris; species Iris macrosiphon. The sequence continues at coordinate 235,229,914 of JAYESA010000006.1, forward strand.
TGTCTGGTTCGTGGTGTCGTTAGCCAGAACCACCCCGGACCCAGTCAAATGAAGTGTGTACACGGGAACCCCATTAGCATCGAACAACCCCCAGTACTTCTCTGATAGCGCACCAGGCCGCAAGTCTTCATCGTAGAGCTCATAAATAAAAGTGCTCACTGCAATTCCCGGGTGCTTTGGTGTGCCTGTACTATTGAGAACATGGCGTATGAGGTTGCTATTGAAGGTATCGGAGTTGTCCACTGTCGCATCGGGCTCATAACTGTCACCCTTTCTTGGCCACCCTGATTCGAGCACGACCACGGGCACGTTGGTCACGTTCAAGTAGGCCATGGCGAAGTACGCAGCATCCACGACCGCATCAAACACGTTGGTGTAGTGGAGCAGCGTATTGGCATCAACAGCCTCCTTGTTCGGGGAAAGAGGTTTAAAGAGGGCGTAGTCTAAAGGAATTACGCCGTTGGACTGCATGTAGTCATAGTAAGGATAGACATTGAGCATGAGATATGAGCCAGAGGACTGGAGGAACTTGAGCATGGGGACTACAACTGGATCCCACGACCGGTTGAAGAAAGCCTGAGATGGCGGAAAGGAGTCAAGTATTATGGAAGAGGAGAGGGGGGTGGAGACCTTTATCAGGTGGTCGAGGTTGGCAGCAACAAGGGCAGAGTGAATGAATTTGAGGGCATTGACAAGAACACTGGCAGCATTTGGGAGCGCAGTGAGGACTTCAGAACCGACAGCGATGGCCGTGATGTTAACAGAAGGGACATGGGCCACAACATTGTGGGCGACCCAATTGGCGGCAGTGGCATTGGACTGACCGATGCCAAGGAGCTGCTCGTTGGGGACTGAGACTGTGACGAGGATGCCGCTGTTGGAAAAGGCAGTCAGCATAGCGAGGTCTGCATCGAAGAGGCGTACGTGCCGGATCTGCTGCGCTTTAAGGAGGGCTACTACTTGAGTCGGGGATGGCATGTCAGAGAGCCCTGTTCCTATGTTTACTCCAATAAATGCATCTGTGGCATGAAAATTGTGCCCGATAAATGATGTGATGAAAATTTAAGTGTCAGGTATTCAATCTAAAAATAACATACTAAGAAAATTCTGGCATTCCAGATACATTTCATGCTGATAGCAACATGATTATGCTATGCCAATAGCATATAAAATGATATGTGAAAGAACAGAAACAAAAAATATAGCAAAATTCGTAAATTCAGTTAAGGAAGATAGCAAAGAACTAGGAACTATATGATGCTCTATAACTTCCTGTTAGAAGTAATGGAAATTAAATGATAAATTCTGTAATCTTTTCATATATCCACTACCAGCTAACTAACAAATCTCTAACAATATAATTATGTTAGGGAGAACATATTAGATGTAAAAACTCCTGAACATGTGGATCAGCATGACTTTGCTCTTAAATTGGACAAAGTACAAAATGTCCAACGCCTAGGTCTGTATACGTTCTCTACTTCTCTTGCCAAGAGCTAAGCCAAGGAAGAGACTAATATGTGATCCACAAAAGGGTGGATGTACCATTCATCCACTCAATAGCATTCACAATAACATCTTTCTTCTTTTATCCACATTATATGACCAAAAGGATAGGTATATCAGAGAATTTTATGTAGAGAGATGAAAGCTGGCCTAAGTGGTTGTAGGAGGAGAGAGTTGGGATGTTTTGCTATAGAAAGACAATACGTGGACGGACTGGTGTATTTGCTGATTGATTTTTGTTTTTAAATCAACAAATATACCAGTCGGACTGGCGTACTTGTAATGCATACGTTAGATGGACTGGCGTATTGCTGATGTTTTGTATTTTTATTTTTACTTTTAAAAGTTACAACGGTCCGCAACTATATATAGAATAAAATAGAAAGAGGAGAGAGAGAGAGAGAGAGAGAGAGAGAGAGAGAGAGAGAGGTGGTTCGAGAAGGAGAGGAAAAAAAAAACAAGAAGCAAGTATCATGGAGGAGAGAGAAGAGGAAGCAACAAGCAAAAACCGAGCAAGATGAGGTTAGTTTTTTTTTTTTTTTTTTTTTTACGTCTATTTCTAATCCTAAAAAACAGAATCCATAAATCACTAACCATAATCATAATCCTAAAATATTTAACAACGAACATTTTGACAACGATCATTTTACAGATGGCTAGTCAAAATAATAGACCACCTATTCCAACACTTATCACATCATATTACCCCAGTAGCGTAAGACCCACATCTAGATTTATATTTTTTGGACATATTTTTCTAAATTTTAATTGGTTTAGTTAGTAGGAAAATTCTAGCATATAAGCAACGTTTTTTTACGCATACATACAAGACAAATACATAGTAAATTGTGCATGTTGTCTCATACACTTTGACTTGACCTGCTATAGCAGGTCATGTTAACCTGCTAACTTTTTTCTTAATAGTCTCTCTAGATTACCCTAATTTGTGGATATTTATGTCGGTTACAGTTTTAATTTTTTTCCAATCAATACCCTATATTAACTGCAGCCGAATCATGACATCTGAAAATATTGTAAATACTATATCGAGTATATTTCGAACCGGCTCTTAACTACTATTTAATTTATCTTCATTTTTTTTTCCATAATTGTATGAAATATTTACTTAACTGATCAGGAATGAACAGCCGGAGCAAAAACCTATATCATAACTATTAATATGTAAAGAACCCAGAGTCCTTGAGTGCGAGCCCTAAAAAAAAATCAATACAATATTTCTGCATCATTTTTGTTTCACTGCGTAAATGATGCAAAAATATTGCATTATTGAAATTTTTCCAGAAACATTTTGTTCGATGATATGTTGAGTTTATCTAACTGATAAAACTGTAATATGTCTAAGAAACCTTGATGTCCAACAACATTGATCTTAATTTCTCTCTCAGGTATGACAGCTCTAGATTTGAAAGTTTATGAATCTTCTTACAGTTAGCGTTCATGAAAATTTGTACCTTCTCTGCCTTTGTTAGAGAGCATCTGTCTCTGCCTCTGCCTCTCCATGAACAAAAGGTTTCTGGATAAAAATTTATTGTTACAATATTTCTGCATTATTTACGTAGTGAAACGAAAATGATGCAGAAACATTGCATCATTCAAAACAAATTAGGGCGCACGCGCAGGGGCTCTAGGTTCTTCACATATTAATAGTTATGATAGAGATTTTTGTTTCAGCTGTTCATTCCTAATCAGTTAAGTAAATATTTCATACAATCATGCATGGTAGAAATAATGAAGATGAATTAAATAACAGTTAAGAGTCGGTCCGAAATATACTCAGTATATTATTTACAATATACTCATATGTTATGATTCGACTGCGGTTAATATAGGGTGTTAATTGAAAAAAAATAAACATGTAACTGACCTGCATTCAATTCACAAATTACGGTAATCTATAAGAACTATTAAGAAAAATGTTAGCGGATTAACATGACATGTTATAGCAGGTCAAGTCAAAGTGTAAGAGACAACTTGTACAATTAACTATGCATTTGTCTTGTTTGTATATATATATATATATATATATATATATATATATATATATGAAAAAAATCCTAGCATACAAGTAACATTTTTTTGTACACATACAAACAAGACAAATGCATAGTGAATTGCACCGTGGCTTACTTACTAGGCTTATCGGAAAGTAAGCCCTCGTGTAATAGATGATCTGAAAATATGATCAACGAATGGTATCGGTTAAACTAAAATATTTTATATAAGCATTAACATTTAAAATATTCGAAAATCATCAACATTAACCTATGTATCGACAGTACGCTCGATATCTACGAAATTGGATTAAGGTGATATTGAATATATCCGATGGTGGCTCCACACAAGGGTACCTTCCTAATTAGCTGACCAAAAAACTCATCATTACCTTCCTAATTAGCTGACCAGAAAACTCATCATCAAAATAGGTAACCCTAGTCATCTCTCCCACCGGAAACTGGAGTTTATTGCGTTGGGGCCACCTACGCTCAAAGAGACTCAAAATCAAGTCTCTATCGTGACATAGGAAACATCTCGTCAATGTAATGAAAGTCAAAGGTCTGCACTAAGGCACTTTGGTCGCTAGTAAGCTCCAATGTGCTACAGCTCTTCCGGTACCGTCACATGCCATGCTCTCACAATCAATGCTCGTTACTATAATCGTATATATATATATATATATATATATATAACTAAACCAATTAAAATTTAGAAAATATACATGTCCAGAAAATATGGATCTAGATAATATGAGAGTCACGTTAGGCACACTTGGAATACAAATGGAGTAGTAGCCATTTGTAAAATAAAATTTGTCAAAATGACCATTGCTATTTATTGAAATTAAAAAGTTTAAACGTTACAATATTGAAATTTAAAAAGCTTAAAGCGTTACAACAACATTAAAATTAAAACAGTCTAAAACACTTTTAGAACGGTAGTAAATCATTCACATTTCTATCGTATCCTTCTTGAAAGGGACCAAATCTACTAAAATTAGTAGTATCGAAGTCATCGGATGACTCACCTTGAAAGAGACTAATTAAAAAAATTATGTATAAATATTATAAAATAATATTAATAATATTAAATAATATAAACAATATAAATAAAATAATATTATCTTGGTAAATAATATTAATAATAAAACATTTATGTATATGATTATATTAAATAATTTTGAAGAAATAAATTTATGTAGAAATAAATAATAGTTGTTTATTATTTGAGGATTGATGGGTTGAAATTGTAAAATTTTGAGGATAACATAATATAAGAATATTCCTTTTTGAATCATCAAGTTAAGGAAATTTTTAAGGATGGGCTGGAGATGGCCTAACAATGCAGACCGATACAAGGATCAAATCTACCTAGTATGCACACCCGAAGATGGTCGTTTCTCCGCAAAACATATCTATCGGACACACCAAGAACACTCCAAAATACACTAGCATGTGCCAAACCTAGTGTTATGCTTATATTTTATTCATGTCTGTGCAACGAAGAATCTACCTCTCTTGATAAAGTTGATCTTTCTTTTTCTTTGCATGGCATAATAATGAAAGTTATCTAGCAAGTACATCTTTTTTGAAAATAGATCAAGTTACATACAAGCATCACATTGGCCCATTCCTTTCATATGTACTCTAGATAATATGCTACTAAAAAAGGACCATTAAAAAAAATCCAAAGACTATTACAGAACCTTGTGCACTAATTAACTCTGATTAACTGTCCTAACATGGGGATTAATAATTCTCTAGACCAACACCATCCATCCCTTGAAGATCTGATGGATGGGAACAAAAATGGCCTCTAGATCCAGCATGGGCCACCATAAGATATGGTGCAGCTTCCAAGTTGAATGTCTGCAGGTATGTAGGGACACGTGCAACAGCAGCTTTTTCTTTTGAAAAATGTTTCAAAAGAAGTGTTACGTAACAGAGAAAGAAGAAAAAGGAACAAGAAGAACATAGCAGGGGCCTTTTGGTAAAATCAAAGACCCCTGAACTCCTGAAATTCTATAGAGAGAGAGAGCGCATTTTCACATAAGAAAACACCCAACACCAGAACCCAGTCTGGAATGGTACTGCTTGACAGTGTTTTAAAAACCGGACCGGACCGGACCGGACGGTTAAACTGGTTAACCCATGAACCGGAGTTTTTTCGGTCCGGTTCAATATTGACCCATTAGTTTTTCAAAATTATACTATAAATGAATATATTTTTGTAAAAATCAATGTCTATAAGGAATTAAACTTGGACCACTTAGATTAATCCGGTGGTTGAACCAACTGGTTGAACCGGTTTGACCAGATCCAGTGTCCTGGCAGGATCGATCTCCGGTCTGACTTTTAAAACACTGCTGCTTGATTAAACAATAGCATCAAAGACCTTAATTAAAAGGTTTTGGTAACTAACACAGTCATTAAGGAGTAGAAACAATTTATCAACGTATTATTCATTTTATTTTGGAAGAAAGTAATTATCTATGATCGCTTCCACCGATATTCGAATACTGCCCACTCGTACCTTATGCCTCCGTACTAGCCACTTGAGCCAGAGATCATTGACAATTTATCAGTGTATTAACATTTACCAATACATATTTTAAATAAAATGTGCATCAATGTAAGTATCGATATAAAATGCACATTTATTAATCTATTAAACATGTTAACAAAACCCTACATTTTATTTGGCATTTTGGTCACTATGTGACTGAAGCCACTAAATCTACACCAAAACTCCCCTGGGTTGTGGAGCTGTTGCAAAAAAAAGAAGGGTTCATTTGATAGTTCTCCAGAAAAATACATAACAAGAAACCTAGTTTTGAAAGAAAATTTGTTATGAGAGTTCTCTGAAAAAACAAGTTGTATGCCAATTTTTTTGTGTGGCATTTTGATCATTATTTTCGTCAAGTAATTCCCTTAATATGGCTATATAGTATATACGTAACTTACATATAAATTTCTCACTCAAAACCTTCCATTTCCTATATTGTTGCTTATTTTTTAGAGGGAAAAAAAAATAACAACAAACGATCCTATTAGTATTTCAACTTGCATGTGTTTGCCATTGTAAGCATACATGCCATTAAAAGCCAAGAAAATATCCATCAAACTGCTGAGAAAGACAATTCTTTTTTTGGCAAAAAAAGAAGAAGAAGAAGAAGAAAACACTTAATTTGAGAGTTTTCCATATCTTTCACCAACTCTAGAACTAGATCTTTTGGAAGTTTTGCATATAAGTCCACAATAATGTGGTGAAATTACCAAGGATGGTACAACCAGCACATAAAGATTAAAGATCTAAATGACAAGAACAAAGCCAACACAGAAATTTTCAGAAATTCCAAGGTGTTTTCAGGACTTCAACTTAGAAAAAAAAAAGGGGGGAACTTGAGCTAAAATTTAGAGGGAGAAGAAGAGAACTCACCTTCATCAGCAAATGCAGCAGCTGAGAGTGTCAGCAGCAGCAGAAGAACCAAAGCCATGGACTCGGAAACAAGAACCCACTTCTTCTTCTTCTTCAAAAGAGAGAGAGAGAGAGATAGAGAGAGAGAGAGAGGGGGTGGAAAAGGAATAAATGAACGAAACGTATATTTATGATCAAGTTGGTGGCTTTTTATGTAGGTTGAGCGAAACGGTACATGCTGACGTGACAACCAGCTGGTTCCCAACGGTCAAATTTCGAGCTCCGACACCTCCTTGTCCTATTTTGGGTTTCTTTATTCTTTTTCTTTCTGCTAAATTCTTTTAGAAATATATTCAGGTTCACTAAACTATAAAACACCCCAAAGTTTATGAATAATGTTAACGGAAGTTTTCATCCACGACATTCGGATTTATATAAATTTTATTTAAAATATTAAAGTTTAAAAAATTAAAAAAAATATCAAAACGTTTATTAAAATTATATTTTATATTTTATAATATTATATTTCTATCGTTAATTTTGTTGTTGTTATTTATTATTATTATTTTTTTCTTTCTCACGTTTCTCTTTCTGGTTTCTCTCACTCTCTCGTCTCTCTCTCAAGTCTCTCTCTGATCTCTTTCTCTCCTCGCTCGTCTTTCTCTCATTCTTTGAATACTCTTTTTCCTCATTCTCTTTCTTTCTCACCTCTTTTTTTATTAAATTTGAAAATTTTAATGAAATCCAAAAATACTATAGATTTTTTTTTTTTAACTTTGCTCACTACAGAGTTTTGAGAACAAAATATTTCGATCTTTTTTAGAGAATTAAAATTATATTTTTATGTAATCCAAATAACACTAGTGTCATGGTATACACGCGTTCCGTGTGCAATATTTTTTTAATTTTACGCGTTCTGTATGTCCAATTTTAAATCCATAAGAATTTATTGAAATAAATATTGCACACGGAACGCGTGTGCTAAAAAAGTTGAAATAAATATTGAAATAAATTTTTTATTTGTTTTAGTATTATTCAATAAATTCTTAAAGGTTAAAAATTGGACATACAGAATGCTTGTGCTAAAAAGAAATATTGCACATGACACTAGTGGTATTTGAATTACATAAAAAATATAATTTTAATTCTCTAAAAAAGATCGGAATATTTTTTTCTCAAAACTCTGTAGTAAGCAAAAGTAAAAAAAAAAAATCTAGATTTTTTTTTGTATTTTATTAAATTCCGTGTCACGACCCGCACCCGAAAAATCGGGCATGAGTCGTAGGTACGTCCAGCCTACGCCGCAGCATCGGTGGTAGAACGCTGTCTAGGTCTACTATCTAGCTAACAATCTCACACAACAATATAAGTACCTGTTGTCACGACCCGCACCCTGATATTCGGGCACGAGTACGTGGTTACGCCCAGCCTACGCCACAGAATCGGCGGTAGAACGCTGTCTGGGTCATTTCTAACTATCTAATATCTCAACAATATAATATGGTACCTGTCAAACATCTCAACTCCAATCGGAGGAGCAATATGGTATCTCACAAATATATCAATCTCAATCACAAAACAAACTAAGGAGAAAATAATGCACGAATGGAAATAGCGAAGGGAAGAAGATACAATCCACAATATGAAATAATAGTACATCTGTGAATCTCCACAAAATAATAGTCTAATACAAAATCTAAACAAAACTAGACCTCCTCGGTCACTGGTACTATGTCCTCTGGCTCTAGGAAAGTGTCCTCTAAAGTCTCACCCTCCTGAGGTCCGTAATGTGTGGGACACAGCTCCTCTAGCCAATCATCTGGAAAAATATATCCAGTCAGGATTGGAGCGAAGTACATACCTCTGAAAGCAGTTCCAATAACATAATCGAGCATATATAACAAGCAATAGAAAAATGATACAAGATGCACAAGTAGAAAGAATATACAATACAAGTGAACAGGCAATAGGCACAATAAAGCTGGAAGTAAATGCAAGAATAAATGCAAGTAGAGAACAAGAAATACTAACTATGTGTTTTAGAGTGCGAGTTCGTTATGTGATCGGTTTAGGTTGCACATGAGGTATATAGGTAACTCCATTATACGTGAGGTGTATAATCGACATGCACATGAGATCAAGAGGGCTTTGATCACATAACCAACTCCTATTCCCCCTCCCCAACCAATACTCATGGATCCAATCACGACACGTTACGTACATGATCACGATAGTCACACTAGCACACGAAATAGTGGATGCACAAGAAGCACATGAAAGTTAATACCCGATGCACACGATGAAATACATGTCATTAGGTACCCGTTGCACACGGTAAGGGATAACACCTCCTGACGGGATCCATATAGCACCAGTCCGTGAAATCACTGTGTCGGGAATCAATGTATACTAATCTAGAACATGCATATATACAGTATTATGAATTGAAAACAAACAGAGAAATATACTCGCCTGAAGTCCTGAGCAAAGTGTGTCTCTCGATGCCCAAGCTGGTGTCTCACAACCTATATAGGGTATGTTGCATCAAAACAAGGTTCAAATGATGAAAATAAATGAAGTTGAAGAAGTTCTAGGTCAATACGCCGTTTCTAAGTCAAACCAATGCATTTCTAGGTTGCAAGAGTCTAATGCTAGTCACTAAGTCAATATACTATGAAGCTATGCTATGCTAGCTAAACTAATACACAATAATGCATTCAAAGAGCCGTATCTTATGATACGTAAGTTTTCTAATATAAAAATAGGTTTTTATATATATACATAAGTCACATATAGTAACAATATCTCAAAACAAAATAAATGGGATACCTTGGCCTTGCACCATGCGTATCGCACTCAACTCGATACCCAATCTCAATACCTTGGGTATCGGCCCGATACCTTAGGAATACCCTGATATCTCAAGGTAACTTAACACTAACTCATAACTAGTATATATGTACATACATATGTAGTTAACTAACTACTAGCTAACAAACTCTACTAACATACTTACATAATACACACATACATATAGTTAATTGCTAAATTAATAAAGTATATGTTTACACTAACATAATTATATATATAGGCAGTAGCTACCTATTAGCTAACTTAATAGTTTAACTAATAACTAAGCTATTACCCAAACTACCTTGACACCCATAACTCCAACTAATACTCAACTCCCTGATACAAAACCTTCACTGAAGCTGAAGCGTGAAGGTAACAGATACTACATGAAACTGTGCCTAAATGCACAGTGGGACAGTGACTGAACAGTGGTACCTTCAGGTATTATACAGTGACTGGGTCCCAAAACTGCCGAGACTCTCTGCTGTAGTTGCTGAATTGTCAGTCACTGCTCACTTGCTGTTAAATCTCCCTGCAGGAGCTGCTGTCCCTCTCCTCTGCTGGTTCTGCAGTTGACTGCAACTGATGATGTCCGAGTTGTTCTTCTCTTCTTTCTTGGTTGCACGGCCAAGGTAGCAGTTGTGCATTGCTGCACAATAATACTGCAATGAGGCTATTAATCCTGTTGCTGCACACTGTCCCCATATAGCAGCTGTACTGCTCGGTGCAGTTGGGGAGTCTCCACTGCAGGAGCTCCCATAGCTGCAACTGCTGCACTACTTCAGTTGAGCTGCTACTGCTATCTTCACTAGATGGGCACTGCACACAGAAAACTGTGTCAAGTCTCCAAGTGATCCTCTGCACACAGGAAACTGCGGTCCCTGTCTTCAGGTGTTGCTGTCTCAGGTGTGTGCCACTGCACAGTGGCCTGTATCAGTTACTGATACGGTGTAACTGCCTTTAGGTAAATCCTGCAGCAGTGAGTCTTTACCTTCAGACTGTGCTGTTCAGCAGGTAAGTCTTCAGTCTTCATTTCAGTGAGTCTTCGAGTCTCCAGTCTTCATTTCAGTGAGTCTTCGAGTCTCCAGTTTCCATTGCAGTGCAGTGAGGTTCTGAGTATCTGCTGATACTTCACTGCAGTCACTGAGGTTCTACACTACACTGCAGTCACTGAAGTTCAGTGAAGTTCTGAGTATCTGCTCAGTTCTTCAGGTAGGTGCACAGGTAACCTTCAGTCCATTCTGTGCACATAGTTGTGCAATGGAGTCTGCACATTGCTGTGCAATAGAATCTTCAGTCCAAGTTGCTGTGCAGTCTGTGTTCAAAGCTGCTGTGTTCCTCTGCAGGTAGCTGTGTGTTCAGGTTGCTGTGCTGCAGATACCTTGCTCGATCACTCCCACTTTCTAGCTCACACACTCTCCACATAAAACACATACACAATACACTAACAAACTCTAAGTACATATCTATATATATGTACACACACATAGATATCTAAATATCTATATACATAGATACATGTACACCCCTCATACCTATCAATCTATATGCATAACACTAATATACATATATACCAATACATACAAATCACTAGCTATAAATGTATATACATATTCTCACATATATAAAGTATCAACATATATATATATATATATATATATATATATATATATATATATATATATATATATATATATATACAACTACAAACTCTATTAAGTATACATATAGGCACACACATATACATAAACTCAAACTATACTATTTCATAATCTATATAATGTATAGATAGCATATACATATATAATTACATATGCATGTATAGTGAAATGAGCCAAAACACAAACACATGGAGTGCACCGCATCCGTATCATACTTTTCTATGATACGCTTGCGATACGGCCCCCAACTCACAACCAAACGTATCCCGGAGGACACGTACAAGCCCAATACATAATTTATGATCAATACATATATAAATTATAGTGTCTACGTGTCCGTGTCATCATATGATATACACATGGCCCCGTGTCGGAGGAAAACCCCCAAAATGGACCGTTTCGTCAAATTGACGAGATTTGGCCCATACGTATCCAATTGTGAATATGACACAAGCTACAAACAAACAATCAATGGTCAATTAGGTCTATTAGATCCATTGACAAGCACTACATGTGCCAATTTCGGAATTCCCCCAAAATCGACACCAAAATGGACATAACTCCCACCTTAGGTCTCCAAATGACTCCAAACCAAAACCTATGGGTAACCTATGCATGTGGGGTGGTTTCTCATGGTAAAATCTTATATCTATAGTCTATAGGAAGAGGGAAAACTGATTTGTACCTATTGGGAGATGGATTCCCAATGAAAAGGTCCCAAATGACAAGTTGCTCCTCTCCTTGTAGATCTTGGCCTCCTCCTCCTTGTTCCTTGCTCCTTGCTTGTAGATCCTTGATGTAGAGGCTTCAATATTGAATTTAGAAAGAGATTTGAAGAGAATTGATGGGGAATTGGAGGAAAATGGAAAGGGGAAAACTAGATCTAGAATTTTGGGGAAGAACTAAAATGAGAGCACTCTCTCTCCTCTCAATTATGGCTGGTCATAAACCCCTCCCCAAGCAATGTATAAAGTCACAAATATCCCTTGGGGCCTCTCATGAAAAAATAATTAGGGGGAAGGTTCTAGTTTAAAGGTTTCACTAATTAAACATGTTTCTTAATCCATAGGCCTAATTCATGGGCTCAACTTAGACTAGTCTAAAAGTTTGTTCATGTCCTCTAATTAAATGGTTAGGTCCACTACACAAGTCCAAAATAAGTCTACACTAGCAATAATTATTAATACAATAAAATAAATAAATCAGTCATGCACAATTATTAATTATAATTATTCTAAAATAATTAATACGCATGATAATTACCAAACTATCCTTAGATGGAAATATGAGGGTGACAAACCTACCCACCTTAGAAAAATTTTGTCCTCAAAATTAAGGAAGAAACTATCTACCAAAATAAACAATATAATGCAAGAAGGAATTATACCTCACGGCTCGAAAAGATACGGATATCGCTCGCGCATCTCGGCCTCTCGCTCCCAGGTACTCTCTTCTGGCGAGTGATGCCTCCACACGACGCACACCAAAGGAATCGTCTGGTTCCTCAGCACCTTCTCTCTCCGATCCAGAATCTCCACTGACTGCTCTAGATAACTGAGAGTGGCCCACCTCTATCTCCGAATGATCCAACACATGATTGGAATCTGCCACGTATCGTCTCAACTGTGACATATGAAACACGTTGTGCACTCCTTCCAATGCAGGTGGTAAGTCTAGTCTGTAAGCGACTGCACCGACCCTCTCAAGAATGATGAAAGGACCGATGAATCGCGGACTAAGCTTGCCGCCTCCACCGAAACGAATCGTGCCACGTGTCGGAGAAATCTTCAAGAAAACCAGACCGCCAACCTAGCACGAAACACAAACTTAGCACTCTAACAAGCAACAATCAACACAAATAAGACAAAACTAAAGCTATACCTCAAACTCCAGAGGTCTCCGGTGGCTATCGGCCCAATGTCGTTGCCTGTCATGCGCCACTCAAAGTCTGTCTCTTATAAGTTTTACCTTCTCTGCTGCATCCACTATCATCTCTGGTCCCAATAAAGCCCTGTCACCAACATCATCCCAGGACAACGGAGTGCGGCATCTCCGTCCATACAATGCCTCGAATGGTGACATCTCAATGCTGGCTTGGTAGTTGTTGTTGTATGAAAACTCTACCAAGTGAAGGTGATCCTCCCAAGAACCTCCAAGATCCAAAACACAGGTGCATAGCATGTCCTCGAGAGTCTGAATAGTCCTCTCCGACTGTCCGTCCGTCTGAGGGTGATAAGCGGTACTGAACTTGAGCTGAGTGCCCAAGCTAGCCTGCAAACTCCTCCAGAAATGGGACGTGAAGTGGCTATCCTGATCCTAGATAATGCTCACTGGAACACCGTGCAATCTGACAATCTGGCGTACATACATCTCCGCAAGTCTCTCCGTAGATGTACCCACTTTAAATGGCAGAAAGTGGGCTGATTTGGTCAACCTGTCCACGATGACCCAAATTACATCCTTGCCTCCTGGAGAACGCGAAAGTCCTGATACAAAATCCATGGTAACATGCTCCCATTTCCACTCCGGAATGGGTGGAGGCTGAAGTAATCCTCCTGGTCTCTGTCTCTCTGCCTTGACCTGCTGGCAAACTAAGCATCTGGACACGAAGCTAGCTATCTCTCGCTTCATGTCATACCACCATACATGCTCCCTCATGTCTCTATACATCTTGTTGGCATCGGGATGTATAGAGTATTGGGAACGATGCGCCTCCTGCATAATCTCTTCGCGCAATGCTCCCTTCGGTACGCACAACTTTGTACCGTGTCGCAATGATCCATCATCTGCGATGGTAAAGTCCTCTGCTAGCCCGACCTGAACCTGTGCTCTGATGCTCCTCAGAGACTCATCCTCATATTGTCCGGCTCTGACTCGGTCCATCAGCTCCGACTGAACCTGAAGTCCCCACATCTGCGTTGCGACTCCCAGAATCAATACCTCAATGCCCAAACTATCGAGGTCTGCCAATAGATGCCTGTACCTAGTCAAGCACATAGCCACGGGATACCTGCTCAAAGCATCCGTGACTACGTTGGCCTTCCCTGGATGGTACTGCAAAGATATGTCGAAGTCCTTCATCAGCTCCAACCATCGTCGCTACCTCATGTTGAGCTCCTTCTGTGTAAACACATACTTTAAGCTCTTATGGTCTGTAAAGATCTCTACTCTCTCTCCATATAGATAGTGTTTCCACAATTTGAGAGCAAAGATAACCGCTGCAAGCTCCAAATTATGGGTAGGGTAGTTCTTCTCATGCTGGCGTAATTGCCTGGAAGCATAGGCAATTACATTCCCGTGCTGCTGTAGTACACAACCCAAACCCTTCCCTGATGCATCACTGTAAATGGAAAATCCTCCTGCTCCTGATGGTAGTGTCAAGATGGGAGCTGTAGTCAATCTCCTCTTCAGCTCCTAAAATGCTGACTGGCAATCCTCAGTCCAGACGAATTCCACGTCCTTCCTGGTCAGCCTAGTCATCGGCTCTACTAGTCTGGAAAAATTCTGAACAAACCTCCGGTAGTAACCTGCTAATCCAAGGAAGCTCCTGATCTCTGATACTGAACTCGGGGTAGACTATGATTCAACTACTGAGATCTTCTTCGGGTCCACCGAAATCCCATCTCCTGTAATGACATGCCCAAAGAATTCAACATTATCAAGGAAGAATTTGTACTTCGACAACTTGCCATACAACTTCTCCTTCATGAGGGTCTCCAAAATAATCCTCAAGTGTTGCTCATGCTCCTCAGGGGTCTTCGAATATATCAAAATATCATCTATGAAGACTACAACAAACTGATCCAGGTACTGATGAAATACCTTGTTCATCAGGTTCATGAACACTGTCGGGGCATTGGTCAACCCAAACGGCATCACCAAGAACTCGAACTGTCCATAACGAGTCCTGAAAGCCGTCTTCGGGATATCTTTCCTCTTCACCTTCACATGGTGGTACCCTGACCTCAAGTCTATCTTCGAGAATACCTTCGCTCCGCTCAGCTGGTCAGACAAGTCATCAATCCGCGGCAACGGGTATTTGTTCTTGATAGTGAGGTTATTAAGTGCCCTGTAGTTGTTACACATACGTACCGACCCATCCTTCTTGGGTACAAACAGTACCGGAGCACCCCATGGTGACGAACTGGAATGGATAAAGCCTTTGTCTTACAACTCATCCACCTGCTACTTCAACTCCGCCAGTTCACTGTTGTTTACTCTATAGACGTGCTGAGAGATCGGCTCCGCGCCTGGCACTAAGTCTATAGAGAACTCCACATCTCTGTCCGGTGGCAACCCCGGCAAATCTTCTGGAAAGACATCCAAGAACTCTGCAATCAACGGATGTGGCGGCTTCCGCTCTTCTACCAAAGCCCCACAGAAATCGCCCTCGCTCTGCTCTGCTCCTCGGACGAACTCGAACTTCGGCTCTCCTGGTGTCTGAAATAAAACTCTGCCTCCACGACAATCGATACTAGCGTGATGTCTACTCAACCAATCCATCCCGAGTACTATATCGTAACTCGAAAGTGTCATTACAAGTAAACATACACTCAACTCACGGCCTCCCACATAAACCCTCTGGTTCTTGCAAACATCACTGACCAGGATGATGCCACCCCCGGTCGTGATCTTGCAAGTCCGCGCCAACGGTTCAGACTCAAGACGATGTCTCAAAGCAAAAGATACAGATACAAAGCTATGAGATGCACCAGAATCAAATAAGGCATGAGCTGGAAAAGAATCGAGTAAGAATGGACCTGATATAACATCTCCGACTGGATCTGACTCCTCCACGGTCAGGGCAAAAGCTCGCCCCTGATGTGCACCCCTCTGCTGGTGCTGGTGCTGGTGCTGCACGAACTTCTGCTGCTGGGGCTGTAAAGGAGGTCCTTTCGGCTGTCCCGCCGGGTGTCTAGCGGGTATCCTCTGGATAGGGGCTACATCCTGAACTGTCCGAGCTAAGGTCTTGGGGCAATCCCTCAGCTGGTGATCTGATGAACCGCAAAACAAACACTGACCAAGCCTCTTCCTGCAAACGTCCCATCCGTGCCCTGCCTTCTTACAGAAGGGGCAAGCACGAGCTGTCTGGGCTGGTCTCTGCATCTGGTACGTTTGTTGTATAGGTGCTCGGTTAGGCGCATTGGACTGCTGCCTCTGCTACTGGAAATATGGCTTCTTCGCTGGACTTATGCTGCTGCTGCCACCATAAATATCTCGGTCCCTCTTGTGCCTCCCACTCAGGTCTCTCTCAACCTTGCGAGCCTCCCTCAAGATGTCGGTATACGTCTCGTGGCTCGAAGAAATGAGAGCCTTCACTTCCCAGTTCAGACCCTCTCTGAACCTACTAGTCCGGTTCTCGGGGTCTCTCACCATATAGTCGGCATACCTGCTCAACCTACCAAACTCGGCGGCATACTCCTCCACCGACATGTTCCCCTGGTAGAGGTTCTGGAACTGTCGCTCCAGATCAAGTCTCTCAGTAGGCGGAAAGAACTTCCTTCTGAACAAGTCCCTGAACTCTCCCCATGTCAATCTGGATCGGCGATCCGTAGCTTATTCCGGAACCACGTGCTGGCGATATCCATCATCTGCAATCCTGCTGCCTCCACCATCAGGTCCTCCGCAAGATGGGATAAGCGCATGACGCGCTCCATGCTCTCCAACCAATCATCCGCATAGATGATGCCCTCTGTCCCCTTGAAAGGCCGGGGATCCAACTTCTTGAAGTCCTGAATAGTGCCGGGCCTGGGCTGTACCTCCCGTGGCTGTGGTGGTGTGGTCCTCTCTACGGCGGTGATGGCCACCTGGTGAGCACTCTCGATGCCATGTCTCATGACCTCTGTTTGTCGGTGCTGCGCCTCGGCCTGGCCTCCATCATCATCTGGAAAAGTGCAAACAGCTGTGTAGCATCAGTTGGTACTGGCTGTGGTGGAGGAAGATCCTCGGGAATAACTGGAGCAACCCTCTGAACCGGGGGAGGAGCAACCCCAAAAGCGGCTGCTGAGACTCCCACCTGGACAGGTGAGGCGATCCTCTCGACTGAAGATGAAACAGTAGCAGCTGCTACTCTATCCGCAGCAGGCTGGGAAGTAGCTGAGGAAGCTGCTGAGGAAGCTGCTGCTGCTCCTGAGCGATAGAATCTGACCTTCGGAGGCATCTTGAAGTTAGATTGAAAATACGGAATCAATTATTGAATATAATGTGATATCATCAAAGAAGCACATAACTTAATTCAAAATGAAAGACAATATCAAATAGATAAAGACTTGTAGAACAAAACATTGGAGTTTTTCCTAGTTGTGATTGAGTAACTCTCAGCCTAAATCATGTATCCTAAAGTAGGCTCATAGCAATACTCTAGTCGAGCACAACTACGATGTCTATCTAGACCTACATGGGCCACCACTCCTATCAAGATCTCAACTCCAAACGGAGGAGCAATATGATAAAGATAACACAAGTACTCAATCACGAATCTAAGTACAATAAGAAAACAAAGAAGTCTAACAACTACAAAGTCTAAACAACTGCTACTAAAATAACAACAACAACAACAACAATAATAATAATACAACAACATCCTGAATCATATATAATATAAGGTCTCAACCAAAAGC